>CM041777.1:88899388-89169333 GCA_023374045.1 Limonium bicolor | reverse complement strand
TATTCATATCTGTGTCCACTTGTAGGAAGTTTCGAGAATCATTCAACCCTGACGTGGTCAGCGTCAGTGTTGAACTATCTCTCACCTCAATTTGTGTTCGGTTTCCCTTGATCGGACCAGGATCAAGTTCAACTTCCCACGTCAATTTCAATCAATCAATTGTTTATTCATTTCTAATCTTGTTTCCTCTTGATATTTGCCACCTTGTGTTCTATAGATACACAAGTCAACTAGTATAATTAATCTAATCACCGTCATATAGGATCATGTATTCTAACCAAGTACCAAGTTCACTCGACTTATAATTATTCATACAATTCCTAGAGGTTTTACCTCCACTAGGTTATACATCGGTCTCATGCCGACTCACTCATCGCATTCCAATAATCGGTTTCATACCGAGTCACAAATCATATAGTATGGAGCTTTCTACTCCTTCTGTTTGCCATCTCCCACCGAAGTTACCAGATAAACCTACTTGAACTCTCAACCGGAGCTAACAAGTTAGGCGTTTATGTGTTTAGTGTTCGCAACATTTGCATAAATAATCGGAATTAGGATAAGAACACTCTATCTGTTCTCCTTTTCCTATTCGCCACAGGGATGCGAACTAAAATATATATATATTCATACACATAATACATCACAATATTACCTCAAGTAATATAACACAGTCATAATACTTGTACTCTACGTACAATAATAGTTTGCAGCATGTGTACCATGCGCTACGTACTCCTACGTACGGTATAATTTAATCGCTCTACCCCCCTTAAAAATGATTACGCCCACGTAATCTACGAATATATCATCGTGAAGAAGTAAGTTCAAGATGTTCCCTTCCAGTGGGATTATTCGTGCACCAATGTGCTACATATTTCATTACCCCTTTTTTTTATGGGGTCGGGCTTTAGCCCCTCAGGTTATACTGTCTATCTTGGTTAGGTGTATGTATATTCATATACGGTTTGATCGGGAGATGTAAACACGTCATTTGTTTCCCCTAACCCGCTAGGTACGTCAAACCTAAGCAATATGGGCCCACTCGCTCCGCAAGCAGTATGCCCAACTTCCTTATGGTTAGTTTACCCCTCTTAGGTAGTAGTTTTATGTCGATTTCAACTCCATGTGACGGTGTTTTCTACACGGTCTTCCATAATTATGGGAATGGAGTAATTTATTTGACTGTGTGGTATCGTTAGTCACACACGCTTATTATTTCGACTAGCCATTCTATTCAATCCTCCTGAATTCTATACATGCTCAAGGTATATTCCCATGAGTTCATGCCACCCTACCGAACTAACCTTCGGTATAAGTGTTGTCGAGCTATGCTCTAGCATCTAGTGCTTACATCAGTTGTCTCTAAAATATCAAGACGAGTCTGATATGCGCATCTAACTGGCGCCTCATGACTCCAAGTTATTTCCCTCTGGAATGAGTTCGTTCTTTGGGTACCTTGTAGGTCCGCTTTTGCTAGTGTGAACTCGTATCCCTCGTGTGTTGGTATTTTAGTGTCCGCATATATGGTTCATCCCTCTTCTCCATTAGGGGAATCCATTTGTTTATCTGATCTTCCACCTTCTGATTCTCACCTGCATAATTCGGTTAACAGTTATTATAATGGTCGCTTGTTGCGCACCATGTACCAGTCGATTGGACGGTTATCCGCCATTGCGGTTTGCATGGAGTATCTAATCTCCAGCTTAGAGTATCTCTTGTAATGCTCGCCTTTGCCCTTCATCTGTTGTAAACATACAATACGACTGTGGTTTTAGCTTGGTATTCATTTTCTGTTCAAACCTAATTGGTACTAACATACTAACGTTTATGGATTGAGCATGTGGTTATTATTATTTAATGCGACATCATCGCAGCGCCCTCAGCGCGTGGTAACTCTCTCTGTGCCCCCTTTTTGGGTAGCATCTATTATCACAAAGGTTTCTCTAATATAACTTCCTTAAATACCACAATTCCTTTTCTCAGTCATGAGTTCAACTTGCCATTACCATTAAATTGGCCTTAGTTTCCTCGTTTACCAAAATCCGTAAAACTTATGTTCTGACTCCTCCACTGTGGAGTTGCGGCCTTATGTCACTTTATTATTAAGCTATCCTTGATTTTCCTAACCTTGCTAATTTGGCTAAGATCTCTCTCGTCGTTACATGGTTTACCTAGTCAGGGTTCCATTCGCTGACTTAGACACAGAGTTGATTATCTCCTGGGTCCTTACACTACTCGTTTACATGCATGGGGTACCATACTGATACATTACTACTTACCCAACTAACTTAGTATAGTTTGTCAGGCCCACAAGCTCCTAGGAGTGCGGTCGTCCCATGTCTCGTTTAGTGCACTCGTAGCGTTCGTACCCGGTGACTATCTTACTCTTAGTCTCGGTAATTTATGTTTGAGTAACTATGTTGCCCATTCTTAACCTTAAATGTCAGAATGGCCCTAATATTAGGTTCTATGGTTTCTTTTATTAATGTGTATTTCCTTTACTTTCTCTAAGCCAGGTGTTTGCGACTTATCGCCCTAATTCTGGTTTCCACATGCTCGTCATCTGGTATTTGTGAGTGGGGATCAGTAACTACTTATTGTCTCCCCCGTTCACTCCTAGGCTGTTAACGCCTTCAAATATGAGTTTTCAGTATTCGAATTCCACCCAATCTATTGGGTTACACCCCATGGTGTAGTTCGGACTCCATGATAAAGGTTGACACCTCGTGTTTCCCCTGTCTTATGGTAGTCCTGTTAGTCTGATATTAATCAGTACTTGTGATTCATCACCCTTGTTCCCCTAGTTTTGGGTCACTTTGGTGGTATTAAGATGTCCCTCTGTAGGCCTATGTCATACGATATTCAGACTCAATACTTATTCTGATAGTTAAATGATTGTTAGTCTTGTTGTTTAATTTATTCCTAGTTGGTTCTAATACTTTCTCCTGAGGTTACAATTGGGTGCCCACAACTTAGTGGTTTCCGCTAATCATTCCTCTTCATTGTGTGGTCCTTACTCTTATTCAACTCATATTTCCTCCATCCTCTTTGAGGTAACGGTATCTTCCGTCATCAGGCAATTTTCACTTTTTAGTTTATATCCACTGCCCTCCATACGGGAGTCTAGCAGCATAATGGATCACGACACCTCCGGCGTGTGTGGTGCGGGCATTACATCGGCCCCTTTTTATTGCACGTTCACATCTGCCTATTATTATTTTTTTAAAAGGTCCTGCCTCATATAGCTCACTTCTTGCCCTCTGGCAATGTTCAATCGTAGTGGTTTAACCACGAGTGTCACGCACTCTCTAAATATGGTTATGCTGGTCCTGAAGACCCGTCACTCCCCACCGGTAATGGTTGACGTTTAATGTCCATACCGGCACTGGGGTTAGACTTGTAGGCACTAACTATTGTTATTCTCATTCACTCCCCTTTTAATATTTTACTAAATGGTGTATTTTTTTTTTTGGTTTAATGGTCAGACCGGCTAGGTCTTCTCGAGGTTCTATCGACCTCAAACCCAAGGGTTTCGTACCCCTGCCCTTAAGAAGGTTGTGTCCTGCTTTATTGCATTACGGACTTACATAAGATTTAGTGTTTTATTGGTAACCGCCTGGACCACCACGTCCTTTAGGGTTAGTTTACCGTCGCTGCACTTGCTGTAGCAAGTGCGCAAGGCAGGTTGAATTTTAATGCTTTGGTTAATGTGGCACTTGCAGTGGCAAGTGCACCATGCAGACTGAGCCACCAGTACGGTGTGTCAGTGTAGTGTTATTCCCTAATCGGGTTCCTGTTCTGGTCAAAAGTTCTTGTTCAAATTAATACAGTCTCACTCCCGCACTTGTTCCCACAAGTTTACCGTGGTAGTAAGTTCTTACTTTCCTCACGAGGTGTTGCATGATAGCAACTTAGCGAGTTCTTGTTTCTACAGTTCTCATGATCTCTCCTCATGCACATCGGGCCATCTTGAACCTTCAGTGTTGCATGGTTTTAGAGTTACTCGCTTCGGGTGAGACTTCTAAAGGTAATTCCTTCCGTATACTACATGTATCATAACTAGTCATTACTCGCCGTTTCTACCTCTTTTCTCCCCCAGCGCACCATCGGTGCTTCCTGGATGTAAGACAGGGTTGTCTTGCTTTATAGCAAGCTAGCCCCATTAGTCCTACAGGGAGTTTCTCCTCAAACTCGGTCTATTATTTATCTCAGCCTCGTATGATAGACATTACGTCATTACCAGGACCCCCGGTCCTAAACATTACACCAAAACACAAAGTCTTATTTTCTACCTTTAACATAATCCTTTTAGCATCCACATCGGGTCTTTCCGATCAGGAGAGTTATCTCCGTGGTGTTTCTCATTTCATTATCTCACTAGATAGCACTCGAGTTACGGGCTGCGGCGGGTGGGGTACCATTGCAAATTTCCCGGGATGCTCTCCCATCGAGTGCGAGCGGTTCATACCATCTTCGCGTTACTTGGGGTTGCTGGACC
The DNA here is from genome assembly GCA_023374045.1 of Limonium bicolor. NCBI lineage: Eukaryota > Viridiplantae > Streptophyta > Magnoliopsida > Caryophyllales > Plumbaginaceae > Limonium > Limonium bicolor. The sequence goes on along the minus strand of CM041777.1, from coordinate 89,164,832 downwards.
TTCACCACCTTCCGCTGCTCCGTGTTCTTCCTTAGTACTGTTACCCTGACCTCTCTCTGACATAAGTCAAGAGGACGGGTTAGACCTTTACTTGGTCTAATACCGTAGTCTCGGTCATTTATTATTGAAGTGCCTCCACGGCTATGGTGTGCAAGCTTTAAGCATTGCATCAACCCCGCAAGGTCACGTATCCTCACAACGTTTCCCGTATTCCCAAAACCTATGCTCACTGTATAAATCCTACTATCTCTTGTCATCAGAGCGGTACTCCGCTCTGATACCACTTTTGTAACACCCCTACTCTATTCGGCTCCTAATCATCTTACTTAACAATATAATCGCAGCGGTAATCTCAACAATTGACTACTGGTGTCACCGTTCTTGCTCGCCCATACGAGTAATAACGTGCTTCCTGATAAGCTCTTAAATACGAAACATTTTCTCGCAGTGACAACAAGAGATAGATCTAAACTCCCAAAACCAATATAAAATACATTCACAGTGAGCTTTCTACGTATCCAAAACCTATACATGTTTCTAGGTTCGTATTAAAATGCAACAGTGCATGTTTAAATAACTGTAATCAAACTACCCAGCGCGTCACTCTCTTTGCCGACACCGGAAGTTGCATACCTGCAAAAATGGTAGTTTGTGGTATGGAATCAGCCCCTGCTGAGTATGTTATTACCTGACTGTCATGCACCCTCGGACCATTCAGTTATTTGGTCGAGAGCATGCAATTCGTTTCCATACAAATAGTTCAATGTTGAAACTGTAAAACAACAATATATATTGCAGTAATCTCAAATAACAAACAAGCCCCCGGCTTCACACATCGCATCGTAATAAACCACTGAAAGCGTTTACAGCGCTTATATGAGTACAGAGACTCCATTCCAACAAACACTTAATAATTCATAATTGAGTTCAACGACTCACTCGACCAAACACCCAACCACAATCCACACATGAGTACGGTTACTCGACACAACCAGTTCACAACACACAATATGAGCATAATGGCTCGTTCAAACAAATCCACCAACATACCACACATAACCACAAAGCACAACCAATGAACAACAAGGCGAAGTAACGAGAATTGTAAACGAGTATGAACTCTCGTCTTTGGCTTGCAAGCCCAAATAATGTTCGCCTAATGTACGAGTTAATATAGTCGTTCGTAATTGTTCAGTCATGTCTAATGACAACGTCTCGTTAGAACGACGTGTCTCTAAGTTACCCATCTCTTATGGCGGGTCACCCACGGCAATAGCCACTCCAGCGGTAGAGTCTCCGTCCTACGAACAATCTGTAGTTCGTTGGAAATTTATCCAGATACTTACGGCTACCACACGGTGTCCTAGTATCGTTAATGGATCACAGTTCACAGCAAGAGCCACATCCTTGATAAACTTATCTATACCATCGCATCGCTTTACTATTCTTTTTCCTAACACAGCAGACCAAGGTCGTAGTCCAATCCTGAGTATGTCGACTCGGGATCCAGTGCTAGATACGAGAGCGGCGTTAAAGAGGCCAATGCTCCGTATATGAGTCTCAGATATTTTATATATCTTATTATCCTAACGCTACAACGTTTTACTTACGTTCCTTATATTACACATATAAGATAGCATCATTGCCGCTAGTTCGTTTTATAATATGTTCATATATACGAACGGTACTGTTATCGCACAACAGTAATAATAATAAAGCAGCATTAATACGCAACTCAAGCATATTAATTCACAAGCAGACATTCAATCTTATCACAGGTTTTCACACAATGTCTGAACTGAGGAAATCCTCAGAGACAGTCAAGCCACATAAATAACATACCGTTCACACTGCTGAGTATTACGGTGGAGTATGAATCAGCTAAAGTCTCTGGAGATCCTCGAGACGCCTCTAACAATCTATCAACATGCATCACACTATGCATCAGCATCTCATATTAACAATACACTACGGCACCCCGTACCGTTATTAATCTACCCCGGTTTATTCCCCGCTGTTAACTAATAACGTTTGTCGGGTTTTCGGTTTAACTCGGGATTAGGAAAAACGCTATATCACATGCGTGGTTACGTCGAGTATATTAATACTCTTAACTTTAAACGTTTATTATCGCATGTAGTGTAATACACCTTGTGTATGATATAGTTTGTTTCTATATTGCATGTATAATCCTTTATCGTGTACTGTACATCTCGCCTTAGTATTATATTTTTTTTTCTAAGGGTTTTTCCAAGTTAAATGTAGTATAATTCGTGTATAAAAATGCCTTGAACTACATAACCCCATATTATTTCATGTACACTCTTAACATTAGAATTCCATAACTAGTGTTTATAATTCTTTTCCCTTTATCTCATATCATTTTAATTGTGGTAATATATAGTCTTTGTACTATATATATTTTCCACACTATAACATATACTTATTTATATATATATGCATTATAGGACTATTTATTATATGGCAAGTCATTATAATATATATTCATTCTTTTTAATGAATACCTCTTATATTATAAATGTTATAACTCTTATAACATTAAAACCATATTATAAATTTCATTCAAAAATAGTAGTATTTCCGAACAGCACCTATATTTCTCAAATATTTATAAAATCCACCACATAATTTATATAATGTTATATCATAGTTACATAACATATATTATGACATTTAAGTCATTAAAACAATTATAACCTATAGTTATATATTGTTAATAAAATACCAAACAGCCCTTAAAATTCTCGGTATTTATTATTCTCCACTAAACTTCCATAATTTGTAAATCAACCCCAAATTATATTTAATTGTTACACTTATAACGTATACCTTATATTATAATCCTTAATATAATTATAACCCATGGTTATATTTTCTTAAAACAACCGAACAGACCCCATGGTCTATTTAAATTTAATTTCCACCACTTAACTTCTTATAATCACCAAATAACCCCATTTAACAACATATAGTTTCTAATGTCATCAAAACTATATATTATACATATATCTTCATAAAACCTCATATATAATTCCAAAAATCACCAAACTATACCAAAAGGTTATAAATATCATTACTAACCTTATTTTTCTCTAAATCTCGGTTTTACCACATATGTTACCCATTTGTAACAATGTTATGAAATATCTTATATTATACTTAGATAATTCATATAAACTCCAAATTTAACCAAATCAATTTCTAAAAATTCCTAATAACCTAAGGTTTGTACTAAACTCCATTTAGTACCCCAAGTTTTCGGAAATAACAATACCACCCCAAGTCTTATAAATCTTTTACAATTTAATACCTATCTCTTCATAAGGTGGTATTTAAATTTCTAAAATTTTCCAAACTTGGTCAAAGTCTCCTATATAGTCAACTTTGACCTCTAATACCAAATGGGACCCAAACTTTCGGTAATTACCTATCTTACCCCATACCTTTCTATTTTACAATTTTGACACAAAACTTTATAAAATGTTATAATTTTTATTAAATTTATTTAAAAAGCCTAAACTCTTCTAAATTAAGCCCACGGCTTTCTAATTTTCCAGTAATTACGATTTGGCCCCAAACTTAATTATAAGCATAAATTTAACTAAATAAGCTTATAAACTTAAATTAAAATGGCCTAATGACATGGCCTTATTACAACCTTGAACTTGCAAAATAAATTACACATTAAATGTCTCAAAATATAGTATATCTCACGGCCTCACTTTAGATTATATATTTTTCCACATAATGTCATAATTTGACCATTATGTTAATTAAATCACTTAAATGACTAGCTTAATTTATCTTAGTCATTTTTTTCCATTCTTAGGTTATAAATAACCCATATATTATGTTTCACTCTCGGCACATAAATATATATGCTAAGAATAACATAAAATCATAAGTTTAAGGTGTTTATACCTTGATTATTCCTTGTATGAGCTCGGTCTCTTGTAGGAAAATTCACCACATGATTTAGACATGTTTAATACACAAAAACAAGATATGGTTACACTCCAAGCTTGAGCTTAACCATAAGGAATAATTAATGTAAGATTTAAGGCAAAAATCACCTTAAAAATGCAAGGGAAGTTCCAAGTGAATTCGGCCTGATTTAAACACACCACAAGGTGTTAGATCCACTATATAGGCATAAGGAATAGCTAGACAACAACAAGCTACCTTGGTATTTGATTTTACCTTGGAAAAATGCCTTAAAAGAGGGTATTTCCTTTGGATCTTGGCCACCCTTGCTCCAAATGGCTAACCAACTGATTGAACATGTAAATATGAAGATTATGAGTGTATAAACTCACAAAAATCAGAGGAAGAAAATCGCTTGAAGACTAGAGAGGCTTAAGGTATGTTTTTACCTTAAAATGCAAATTTGGGCAACCTTTGCCCCTAGACTTGCTTCAGCCGAGTTTGGATGTTGTTCTAACCTTAGAACACTGAGAATGAGCCATGGGAATTGATGAGCCACGAAATCTAAGTGTAGGTAGTGAAGAAATGAAGAAAAAGGGCTAAAAATGACATTAAAAGCTTACCTTAAGAGCTTAAGAGTTTGAACTGCCTTCCTAACTCAAGGGCCAGTCGTGAGAGAGCTTGGAAGGGGTGCTGGATCGGCTGGAATGGGGCAGAAGGCAAGGGAATGATTGGAATGGCTTAATTGATTTGAAAAAGTAAGAAAAGTTACTTTTTACTATTCAAAATTGGTATTAGGTATCAATTTGTCTTACAATGATTGTAAGCTGTCTCCTCCCCTCCTTGCCTGCCGACTTCCATGGTCCAAATGGGTCAATTGATTGACCATTGACCAAACTTGGTCAATTTGACTCATGCGGGCCCCACTTTAGGGTTTTATTAATATTTTAATATTAAATTTGTAAAAATTCGTAAATTTCTGGAATTAAATTCCTAATATGATATAATATGATAAAATATCATATTTAAGGGTAATTATAATCTTTAAGCCCATTAAAAATCAATTTAAAAGGCAATCTCACAAAAACGTGCTTTAAGGTGTTTTAGCGCACATTTTTGTGTCACAGGGTGTTCCTGAGCTTAGTTCTCCTTGAGAATGGTTTTATTGTGTTCCTTGCTTCATTATAATACTTAGGAATCCACTTTGGATCCTATTTGGGGTCATACAACCTTTATGGTGTCTTAAAGCACATTTTTGGCTTTACCGATCTTAAGGCGTGTTTTGCCTTGTTGAGATCTTTTAGATTGTTCCCCAATAGTAATTAGATGTTTATTAATCATCTTAGATCATTAATAGATCATTTAATTAAGTTTTAAAGGTTAGGGGTATTTCCTGCCTCTAACCTTTTTGGAATTGTGAATGATCCTCTTACACACTTTCTCTTTTGTGAATGTCTGTTGAGTGTGATGTGTTGTTATACCGCCTCCAACAATAAACTACAGAAATATATATAAGTTGGAACACCCTATATTAAGTGCGATAAGATTTGGTTGAGATAAACCAAATATTAAGCCATTCTTAAAAGCATGCTCATGAAGAATACTTTGCTAAAAAAATGCAATCCTTAAACTAGTACACCAATTCCTAGAATTTTAAAGAATACTATGGTTGAATGCAAACAGTATACAAATAGAACTTACATAATTAAATTAGTATTGATATTATTGTGGAAGTACTTCAACTCCTTTAAAGTTTGAAAATAAATCTCATGAACTTCTTGGTATCAATTTATTACCTAAAGAAATGTTGAAGAAATCTTAAGTTAGAGAACTATTAAGTAACAACACTAGTAGCAGAACCACCACGAAACCGTAAACGCACTAAAAACTCTATGCTAACTTTAGAAAGAAAACACCCTAAACCTAACACCCTACGGGAAGTGCCTGTGCGACGAACTCTAGGCTGAAAGTAGTGGGGGTGCACACCCACTTCTAGAAGTTTAGGGGCTAGGCAAGCCTTGTCATCTAACCGTAAATAAACTTCTACGCAAGTGATGGATTGTGTTGAACTTGAGGGGAAGTGGTGGTAAGACGTTACCATCATGAAATCTTGAGCTAGGCATATTTGAAATACCCCAACCTAGTTATGTTGTTAAACATTTAAATATGGTATATAAGACTAAAAAGAGTCTTAGAAACATTAGTAAACAAATTTAAACAAAAGAAAACACAAAATGTGCTTTAAGGTCATAAGAGCCAAAATGTGCTCTAAGCTTGGGTTGAGCTTGGCTAAGACCTAATGAACTTACAAGACCTCATTTATATACTAATGAACATATTAAACCAATTACCAAAGAAAACCAAGCTTGAAAACAAGTTAAAACACAAAATGTGCTTTAAGAAGTCTTAAAGCACATTTTGAAAAATTGTCTTGTAATGAGTTTGAGTGACTAAATGTCCATCATTACTCTTAAATATATATGTGTACTATATATATCACATTTCGTGTCTATATCAATAGGAAATCAAAAATTTCACTTCATTTGCCTTGTTTTCATGAATAGTGATTTTAATAAGCTATTTTGTAACATATGTTGTATTAAGTAATTAATGTTCAACAAAGACTAAAATACCCTCTTATTACTATTGGGGGCCGGTTTTAAAGTGGTGACTCACCACTCTTGTTAGCTCATTAGTTAAAAAAAGATGACAAGTTAATTACTATTACTTTACTTTATTAACAAATATCTTCAAAAGCACACTTACCTTCTCATTTCTTTCTCATTTCACACACGGTTCCAAACTCCTTCTTCAACCTATCTCTTCATTCTCTCACGGTACTACAGCACCACCACCATTTCACCACCTTTGACCATCAATAGTTCATAGTCACTTAAGCAAATCAATTCTAAGACCACCATCTTCTTCCTCTCCTCAAAATCTTCATTTCTATCTTCTTAAAATTCCAAGACCACCATTCGGTGCCATGGAGTTCCACCATTGAAGGCTTGAGCTTGTATTTCTACATATTATTACTCTCCTTGCTTCTAGGTAAGGAATCTCAAATAAAAACTTCATTTCCTTCATGTTTTTTGTTGTGACCGAAAATACCCATTGAAGGTGCTTGATATGGCTTTTTTTAGCTTCATTCCAACCTTTCATGGACTAGGTAGAGTCCTCTCTTTATAGATATCCAAACTCTCTTCAAAGACCAAGGTAAAACAACTACATTAATATTTTAGAAATAATGTAAAACTAGGGTTTACAATGAGTTTAAGCTTGGAGCTTGTGTACTCATTTCAATGCTTGTATATTGTTTAGAACTTGACAAGGAATCAAATACCTTACCGGTTTTTATAAGGAAACAAGAAAGAAGTTGTTTGGAAAAGAGGTAAATATACTAACCTAATGTTGTTTTAATGCCTTAGGAGAAATGAGCTTATAATGCTTGTTAAAACTACCTAAAGAGCAAAAGGTGAATGACCTAGTAAATCTTCTCAGGAGACTAGTAAAAGAACATATGCTTGTTGTATGTATTTGCAGGTCAAAGGCATATATATTGTGGAAATTCAGTGTTTATGATTTAAGCACTTAAGGGCCTAAGAGCCATGCATTTTAAGGGCTTAAGTGCCATCAATTTAAGTTATGCATTATATTTTAATGTAGTGAGATTTGAGTGAAGTTTTGTGTATGAGAGTGTTCTTTGTGTTCTTAGTGTTCTTGGGTGTTTAATGGTGAAAACAAGTGCTTCGGTGTAACAAAATGCTAGGAGAACCTATGTCGAAATTTAGGAAATGCATAAGGAGTTCAAGATGTTTAAAGAATTTGATGAAGTAGGAAGTGTTCTAGAGTTAATAAGGACTTAGGCATGATCTTGAGGTTTAGTATGTACCAAATCATTTTGGACTTAGGTAAGACTTAGGCAAACTTTGGTAAAATAAGGAGAAAGTGTAAGCTTAGAAAAAGGGATTTCAAGGATGACCTAGGAGTTTTTAGTTGTAAGAAATGAGTTTAGGTAATAATGTTGTGTGGAAGAAATGTCTTGGTATAATGGTTAGAATAGGCATGAAATACCACTTAGAAACCTAAGGAGAAGATACTATAAGTGTTGGAGGCTTTGGAGAAATTTGGCTAAGTGTTTGAAGGCTTGGAAATTGAGCATTTTGCCTTGTCCGAACTTCCGTCCGGACATGGAAGTTCGGACAGGCTCTGTTGGGTAAGAATTTTTGCACACTCGAACTGTGTCCGAACTTGGTAAGTCCGGACATATGTTCGGACGCATGGATTTCTGTCTAGAATTGTTCTCGACTCACGTCCGAACTTCCGAAGTCCGGACATAAGTTCGGACGTGTGTCTGGTTTTAGTTCAAAGTCACGGCTTGCGTCCGAACTTGGAGGTTCGGACACAAGTTCGGACGAGCCACTGTATGGACCAAAAATTGTTGTTTTAAGTTGGGAAATGTTGTCTAAAAATGGTAATTACCTAATAAAGGTGATGTGAGGTTAATTAAGACATGTTAGGAGTGTTATAATGGTTATTAAAATGGTGAAGAGTTATAACAAGTATGAAAATAAAATAAAGTAGATATGTGAAGTAAAAGTTAACAATGGACTAGTGCGTTAATTAACCGACGTTACTAATGTGTTTAGGATTCTCTCAAGGTGGAAACGAATCGAGGCAAGGACCAAGGTATGGTTTTCTTGCAGTCTGTTGCCTACCGGTTTACACCGGCTTGTGTGTTGTTTGTTTTTCTGTGTGTTTATGACTTTATAAGATTAAACCATGTAAAGAGTTTACAGTTGTTAAATATTATTATGTTGATAAGTATGACTCTCTCTTCCCTTGTGTGTGTCTAACAAGACTTGACCTATTATTGTGAATTGTGTATTGAGTTCAATAATGAGCTGCTAACAAGTGCTAACGGGGGAAGTGAGGAGTCCGGTCTGTTCCGGCCACGCGTGTGAGTATGGGAGTCGATGTCATAACCGGTTCGATTCTCTTTGTATGTTATGGTTGTTTTCCAATTTGGTTTCCAACCTTCCCTTTAGCTTAACCAAGGCTATTTTACTGACTCACGTCGGGCCACAGGGGCATACTATGTGTTATTTCGGTGGGCTTGGATCACTATATCCGAGGCACCTTGCGTTAAGTTAACCGTTCAATCTAACAGGACGGTAACGAGTTATGTAACGAGCTTAGCATGAGCATGGCAACATTCTCTAGGCTCTCAATGGGGGACTAAACTTTTACTGTGTTGGTTCTCTTCCTAAAGGAATTGTTCTTGTGTGATGTGTGTGATGTTGTGTACAATACCCATGTTATGATATATATGTATAAGTTGTGTGTTTTAAAATGAATGCCATGTCATCATGACAAATAGTTGCGCGCATCCCGGTAGCCGATGGGCTGCGCGTTAACCATACCAGCCAATGGTTGCTGACCCCCTCGGGGGATCCATATTTGTTATACTGCAGGATGAGGATCGAAGAAGCGGAGTGGCTTTAGATCCTAGGTTGCAGGTTTACTTTTGATTACTTTTGGATGTTGGCCCGGGATGCGCCTGTGCTCCCGTGGCGGTATATATTTGGTTATGAACGGGTTACAATGATGTTTAACAGTGAAGGATGTATGTAAACACTCGGTATTTTGTTAATGTATATATATGGTTATTAGTTCTATGCTCGGGAGTCTGATCATCAGACCGGTACACTTGTATTTATTCAGCCTTGTTAACCACGTGGGTGGTTGACGGCGTTGTAGCACCATTCGTTTAGTTACTGTTTAGTTGTTTAAATTCCGCTGCGATTTCAAGTAGTGTTATGTGCGTAGTAGGGGTGTTACAATATTTCATTACTAGCCACAATGAACAATTCAAAACTTATATATTAAGATCCAGTACTAAATTCATGCATGTAAAGAGTTTACCGAGTTAAATCCTTGATGAAAAATACTTACCTATGGAGTGAAAACACATGAGTAATAATAAACTAAATATTATTGAGCCTTAAATACTTGGAGTATTGAGTGCCTAGTGAAAAATTGGAAGTTACTTAAAGATTTGGAAATCCTCATGTTATTTAGAAGTTTAACCTTATACATAGATAAAATCTTAGAAGTCACACTAAGAGTGATATTTACAAAAGCCACCATTGTCTAAGGGAGTACTAAGATTTAATAATCAGGAGAATACTTACATAGAACAAACCTTAAGAAAAATAATTACCAATAGTGAGTGAGTTTTCATTAGACTAGCTCACTTGACATAAAATTTTATATAGAGTCCCTACCTTAAAAAAATATATAATATATAAATTTTAAGATAAAGGAATCAGATTTTGGAAGAACTTCCTAAAATTCTGCCTTGGGTGAAGCTATATAATAAGTAAATTTTATAAAGTAAACACTGAATGAATCATCTAAAATACGATAGTTAATTATAAAAAATAAACAATTGAAACTAGAAAAGTCACAGGAAATATTTATCTTATAGAGTTTTAACATATGGTTGACTAATAAACCTTCGAAGATAATTTTGGAAGATTAATGAGGATTTTTAAATGATCGGGAATATTATGTTAAACTACTCAAGTACGTTACACCTGGTTTATAGCTTGGTAATATAATTGATATGATAAATGATCATATATGGACATATAATTCGTATCAGTCATTAAATGAATGGATAATAATCATAAGATAAAATTTTATAACCACCAAGGAAATACAATTACATAACAATCAAGAGATACAGATATATGTAACGATCATAGATAAAATCAACGGTGCAGTAAATTCACAACAAAGCTGGTTAATAAGGTGTTGAATTTTTTGAATGTGCCGTTAGTAGCGGTACGAGGGCGTACCTTAGCTCTTTTAAGGGGGATATGCTGGCATACTCCTCCTTCGTTATCTCATCCGGATTATGCCTCGTTGCATTGTTAGTAAAGGGAGAACAATATTAGCAGAATGAGAGGTGTTTGTATGTGCTTGGTATTTACAATATGACACAGTATGTGACTGTTGATTTTCATCATGCTATGTCTTGGTATATCTTGGTTCGTTTTGAGTTTGAGTAATCTCGAGTGGAATGTTGTTATGGAAATGGATGGAAATAAAGGATTGGATTGGTATGGAATTTCATTGGAGTTATCATTGTCTTAGCACACCCGAAGCGGTGTGAGTGCCTACTAGTTGATTTTCTTAAACTTCGAGGTGAAGTTTCTTTTAAGGGGGATATACTGAAATACCCCTAAATTAATTTAAAATAATTTAGGGGATTTCTTTTACTAAACCTTCAATAATACTATTAAGTATTAAATTATTATATGGAATTATGAATATTAAATTATTATATGGAATTGTGAAAGTTATTTAGGGGTTTTCTCCTATTTAACCCTGATTATTATATATTATTATATAGTATTATGAATTTAATAATAAGATTTATAAGTCAATAAATCTTGGGAAAATTTCTAAACACTTCAAATATATTATAAAGATTTTAGGAAGTGTTGGAACATTGTTTTGAAACATAAAAGTCAATATAAAATTCTAGAAACCTTAAAGCTTATTAAGCCTTGATAGAGTTGACTTTTTGAGAATGGTCAAACCAGGCCATGAAACCTATACCAATAAATAGGTTATGGAAAACCATGAAGATCGATAAAAAGAACGTCAAAAACGGATCATCCTTGCCAAAGTTATGCCAGATTGAAGTTTTGAATCAAAAATTTGAAAGATGCCACGTGTCACTCTGTAACGGGTCGCCAACACTTGGCCGATTTATCCCCTGAATTTCGGTACCTGATTTCAGTGTTTTGACCTAACTTTAGACGGCTATATCTTTTTCATCTCTTCATACTTTTCAATGCCGTCTTCTTTGTTGTCTTCTCCTACATTCCCTCTAAACAACTATAACTCATACAAACCCTAACTCATTCTGAATCAACCGGAAAATCAAGTCAAAGTAGCCACCTTGCAAAAACTGAAACTGCAATTCCAGATTTTCTCTTCGAATCAGGTAACTTCGATCAGCCATAACTTCTTCGTTACTCATCCAAATTCCATGTTCTTTAGCTCGTTTTGAAGAGCTCTAATCCCTCTACAACGTTCATTGTTGATGACCAAAGCTAATTCCCAACCGTTTGGAAGAGAGAGGTGTCTAAAGTTTCGGATTTGTCATCACATAAAATCATGGACTTTTTCCAGAAAACGCAAGGTAAACTCGTAACTTCTAGCCTCGATTTCTTTCTGTGTGTTGCGAGTTAGGATTAGATCTTGCTATCATTGTGTAGAGCTAAGTTTCTTCTTTAGATTAAGCCCAAGAACAAAGCCTAACTCGATCTGTACTGAAACTTATAGTGCTTCGAAGTTGGCTACTCGAACAGGCAAGGTTCAAATATTTTTCCAGAACCCGATATTGAATCTCCTCGTTTGTGCAATTCCGGTGAGCTTTTCTTCAAATTGTTCCTATGTTGCTAATCGAAATTGCAATACCGGTCTAACCCATGTGTCAATTTCAATTATTATGCATTGTACTAAGAGAATTTGGCAAATTAAGATTCAGAAACCCGCATGAACCCTAACCTCCAAATCAAATTCGAAAACCAGTGAATACTGCATTATAATTGGGGAAATTGGTATCATTAGAACCGAAATTTGATTTCGAAACCATAGAAACAAGAATCACTCGATTTCGTTCTGTAGATTGGGAGAGATTGTCGATTTAGTACTCGACATGGTTAAGCTCTGCGCTGAAGAACTCGGAGATTTAGGGCCGTCCGATCGTAGTTATAAGATTTGGACGGCCGAGATTAAAACGTTTCAGATTAGGTTTTTTAAATTTCAGTAAATAACCCTAACTTGTTGAATTAATTTAAATACCTTCCCGAAGGTGTTTTGACTTGAAATTTTAACCATAGATTCCTTATTTAATCTAGTTTATTTTGATGTAAATTAATATGGTTTTGGAGTTTTTAAACGTAAATTATGATTTTTGCAAGTTACGGGTTTTCTGGAATTATTTAGCTAATTTAAAAAGATATTTTTGAAATAAAAATTTTATAATATGTCTAAAATGTTATAGTTACTGTATATTAAATTTGGGAATTTTTGGGCAATGGTAAATGGTTTTAAAAATTGTGTTTATGAGTTTTTCATAAGAATAACTTATAATATATGGTTTTTAATGTAACCAAAAATTAAAGTATGGTTTGTTAGTAAACTTTTTAAGCTGGGAAAAATATGGAACACTAAATTAACATTTTATAACAGTAAGTTTATAAATGTTTTGGTATTAGCTTATAAGAGAAGTGAAATTATTTACATATATGTATATATACTTATTTAAGTGGAAACTTATGTTAAATCAAGGAATTTATTTATGCTACATTTTATTTATTTATTATATTATATGGGAGTTAATATTCTTAATTAAAACTAGGGAATATATATATATATATTTACACATATATTAAAAGGGAATAAAGTAGCAACTTAGAGTAAAACAGTAAGCTAATAAATTAACACTTATAATAACTAAATAGTATAAGAGTTAGTATCCTATGAAATAGTAAAAATATACTTTATGAAACATACTTGGAATACAGCTAAGGTTGTAGTAATAAGATAGTTTAAATATAATGAGTTACATAGGGGATGTCTTAATTAAATTCTAATACAAGTATACGTATATATGTATTAAATAAATAAAGGGAAACACTTTGTTTTATAAACCGTATATCGGTTGTAGTTATGCCTAAAAGTTATTAAACATAATTAAATACAATAAAACTACATAAAGAATGTCTTGAATAAATCCTAGTATACATATACGATAAATACATAAGTAAATAAAAGACATAAAATACCTTATAGCAAATAGAATATGAAGGAATTAATAAGTTAAACTTAACCTATACATAATACTATTAAAAGAATATTATATGAGCTAGTATTGAATTGTGGTTATGAAATTGAGCTTAAAGAGTTATCTTGGATTTCTAAGATTTATATAAACCATATTAGAATACATGTGTAATATTATTTGTCAAAGACCATAATGTAAATCTATAATTTGGTTAGGTAATTAATAAGTTGGGACTTAGGAATACTTGTAATTAGATTTTACACAAATAGAACTTACTATATAATTAATGAATAAATGTGATACTTTTACATCTAAATGTGAGATGGAATAGTAAGTCTAGATTTAATCATTTCTTAACATTTATGGTATTGGAATATAACTTAATGTTTTAAGATAAAATCATTAAAAGGGTTATGATATAAAACTATATTAGACTATGATTTGGAAATTTATCTAAATAATAATCCTTAAGTTTCTTTGCATTAGATAAGCCATATGAAATACATTTATAACATTTATTACCAATACTTAGGATGTGAGTTTACAATTAAGTGAGGTATTTAGTAGTTAGAATTTATAGAAGATTTATAAATAGGAATTTGATACTTAAAACCTTTGAACCTTTTATTAGATAAAGCTAAGTTACATAAGAAATTATATTGATACTTTACGGTAATGGGAAGTAATGATGGGTTATTTGAATATAAATAAGAGAATTTTCATAGTAGATTATCTTATTAAATAATTAACAATTTCACTTACGAACCCGAATTTGATTCTTTGATAAATTATACTCTATGTAGATATATTGTCCATCCTAAATACAAGAAAGGAAATTTATTTATTAGGTTATTCCTTTGAAACCTTAGGTTTTGTAAAACAATTTAAAACGTATTTACGGCTTAAGTTTATTGAATTTTGGTACGAAAGGATTATACATAGTCTATAGAGTGAATGGGTGTAAAAATTAAATGTTTAGGAGATTAAAGGTAAGTAAGGATACATAAAAGGTTATATTTAAACACCATATTATATAAGTAATAATTAAGAAAATAATGTACCTTGTGAATACTAAATGTAAGAGTTCGATAAGTCTAAGTTAACTATAATATAGTTGTTTCAAGATGAAAAGTAATTTAACATCTTATGTTAAGATTATTAGCTGGATGTAATAAAAAGTCTTTCTGGACTAAAGATAAGATAAATGAGCTAGTAACTCAATTAGGTTATGATATAATGCGTCTACAACATTGTGGTTCCAATATACAAGATGTAGATCTTAATTAAGTTAAGGGGAAACTTAATTCCAATGGATTATCTAGTAGATATTGATAAAATACATAATCATTACATTGTGAATTAATAGTATAGTATTCTAAGATAAACCTATTGTAGGTCATGAGCCGATGTTATTCTAAAGTAAGAGTAAAAGTATTGAGCTTAAGAATTGTTATTGAAATTCTAAGATTGATTGAATAACATATAATGCACTTTTAATGTGAGGATTGTGGTTAAATATGAATTAAGTGGATAGGAGTGGACAGTTAGCAGGTGTTAATAAAATACATTCCTTGATCCTACAACCTTGGGCTATACAACGTTCTCAGATAACTCAAAGATTATACGTAACACAAAAGTGAGGGCTTAAAAGACAATTGAGGCTTTGGAGTAAGAGTAAGGAGTTTATTTAAGCTTAACTTAGGCTACAAGTGATTGATGATAGACTACCTTTAATATTCTTCAGAGTACTGTTGATTGTTTGTGCAAGTTGACTAGAACTGCTACAGCGTTACCCAAGTACGATTTCTCGTACTCAGCTTGTTGTGTTTTGGACCTTATGGAATGTTTTGTACGATTTCTCGTACTCAGCTTGATGTGTTTTGGACTTTATGGAATGTTTTGTACGATTTCTCGTACTCCGATATTTTTGCTGATTGACTTGTGGAATGTTTTGGAAAACACTAACTGACTTTAAGAGGAATTTCTAAAAAGGAAATGGTTGTGTAACTAACTCAGCTTGTGTGACTAACTGAGCCTTGGGTATGAAACTCACTTGGGTATTGGTTCTTTCTATTTGGTTGCTCCACTAGACATTGACTGCTTAGGGTTTACGCTTCTGCACTCTGTAGGACTGAGTGTTTTGGTATTGCTCTGGGTAGTTAGTGATCTAGTGGGAATTTGGAAAAAAAGGTCAATCTTGGAAATTCTTCTTTTGACTCTGGATATCGTTTCATCCATGAGCTGGTTCTTGAGGTCGATGTGCGCGCGTCTTCAATGGTAAAAGAGAGGGGCTGTATATCCCCTGTCCCAAAAGGGACGTAGTTAAAAGAGAGGGGTTGTATATCCCCTGTCCTTAGTGGACGTGGTAAACAGAGAGGGGCTGTATATCCCCTGTCCCAGAAAGGGACGTGATAGACAGTGAGGGGCTGATATCCCCTGTCCTTAGTGGACGTGATAGACAGTGAGGGGCTGTATATCCCCTGTCCTTAGTGGACGTGATAAACAGTGAGGGGTTGTATATCTCCTGTCCTTAGTGGACGTGATTGGCGGTGGGGGCCATCTCTCCCAGTTAAAATTATTCCATTCTTGAGTATATCTTGTCTATGTGATTCAGCTTTCTGTAATGGTGGGGACATAAACTATCTACCTCGGGTTATGGGTATTCATATCATTCCTAGTCCCTTGTGACTACTTTAGTCTGTCTCTTCTTATCCAGAATTGGATCTAACATCAACAATGGATGCTTACTAACTATGTGGTGTGACTACTTAAGTGGACGACTTGGTTTGGAAGTTCTCTATCTCTATCTTTGTCTTGTTTTCTTTTCTCTTTAACTTGATTGTTTTGAAGTGCTTTATCTCTGTTTTACTTTTAAGAGTTTGTTTTCATGTTACTGTTTATTTTGAAGAGTTTTGTTTTATAAGTTTGTTTTTGGAGAATTGTACCAGTTCCATTCCAGGGAACTGACCCGCCCCTTTTGGGGTGGGCTGCTTGGTTTCATCTTGCAGGTACGAATTGATTTACAGGTGGCCACGAAGAGAATGAGCGTTTGGGATGGGACTAGGTTTTATGGAGAGTTAATGTGTTTAATTTCTATTATGTTTGTGTTAAGTTTTTCTCGAGTTCAGACCATAGCTTTTGTAGATTGTAAGTTGTAATTGGTGAGGTTTGGTGCCGGGTGTTTGGAACCCGATGGTCTGTAATCGCCTTAGAGTTTTATTTCCGCTGTATATATGGTTAATAGGGGCGTTACAAAAAGTGGTATCAGAGCGTAGTTACGCTCTGAACCCGAGAAAACAAGCTGAGTGAAACACTTAGATTATAGGTGCACTTAAAACTGGGGAACTGGGGTAGAATTGGGAAGTGAGGACTCCAGTAAGGCACGACTCCTAACCCTTTTTGGAATTGTGAATGATTCCTTTACACACTTTCCTTTTGTGAATGTCTGTTGAGTGTGATGTGTTGTTATACCGTTCCAACAATAAACTACAGAAATATATATATATATATATAAGTTTGGAACACCCTATATTAAGTGCGATAAGATTTTGGTTGAGATAAACCAAATATTAAGCTATTTCTCAAAAGCATGCTCATGAAGAATACATTGCTAAAAAAATGCAATCCTTTAAAAGCTAGTACACCAATTCCTAGAATTTTAAAGAATACTTATGGTTGAAAACAGTATACAAATAGAACTTTACATAATTAAATTAGTATTGATATTATGTGGAAGTACTTCAACTCCTTTAAAGTTTGAAAATAAATCTCATGAACTTCTTGGTATCAATTTATTACCTAAAGATAATGTTGAAGATAAATCTTAAGTCTAGAGAACTATTAAGTTAACAAACACTAGTAGCATGCACCCGAACCCGTAAACCGCACTAAAACTCTATGCTAACTTTAGAAAGAAAACACCTAAACCTAACACCCTACGGGAAGTGCCTGGTGCGACGAACTCCTAGGCTGAAAGTAGTGGGGGTGCACACCCACTTCTAGAAGTTTAGGGGCTAGGCAAGCCTTGTCATCTAACCGTAAATAAACTTCTACGCAAGTGATGGATTGTGTTGAACTTGAGGGGAAGTGGTGGAAAGACGTTACCATCATGAAATCTTGAGCTAGGCATATTTCATTACTAGCCACAATGAACAATTCAAAACTTATATATTAAGATCCAGTACTAAATTCATGCATGTAAAGAGTTTACCGAGTTAAATCCTTGATGAAAAATACTTACCTATGGAGTGAAAACACATGAGTAATAATAAACTAAATATTATTGAGCCTTAAATACTTGGAGTATAGAGTGCCTAGTGAAAAATTGGAAGTTACTTAAAGATTTGGAAATCCTTATGTTATTTAGAAGTTTAACCTTATACATAGATAAAATCTTAGAAGTCACACTAAGAGTGATATTTACAAAAGCCACCATTGTCTAAGGGAGTACTAAGATTTAATAATCAGGAGAATACTTACATAGAACAAACCTTAAGAAAAATAATTACCAATAGTGAGTGAGTTTTCATTAGACTAGCTCACTTGACTTAAAATTTTATATAGAGTCCCTACCTTAAAAAAAATATAATATATAAATTTTAAGATAAAGGAATCAGATTTTGGAAGAACTTCCTAAAATTCTGCCTTGGGTGAAGCTATATAATAAGTAAATTTTATAAAGTAAACACTGAATGAATCATCTAAAATACGATAGTTAATTATAAAAAAAACGATTGAAACTAGAAAAGTCACAGGAAATATTTATCTTATAGAGTTTTAACATATGGTTGACTAATAAACCTTCGAAGATAATTTTGGAAGATTAATGAGGATTATTAAATGATCGGGAATATTATGTTAAACTACTCAAGTACGTTACACCTGGTTTATTGCTTGGTAATATAATTGATATGATAAATGATCATATATGGACATATAATTCGTATCAGTCATTAAATGAATGGATAATAATCATAAAATAAAATTTTATAACCACCAAGGAAATACAATTACATAACAATCAAGAGATACAGATATATGTAACGATCATAGATAAAATCAACGGGTGCAGTAAATTACAACAAAGCTGGTTAATAAGGTGTTGAATTCTTTGAATGTGCCGTTAGTAGCGGTACGAGGGCGTACCTTAGCTCTTTTAAGGGGATATGCTGGCATACTCCTCCTTCGTTATCTCATCCGGATTATGCCTCGTTGCATTGTTAGTAAAGGGAGAACAGTATTACCAGAATGAGAGGTGTTTGTATGTGCTTGGTTTTACATATGACACAGTATGTGACTGTTGATTTTCATCATGCTATGTCTTGGTATATCTGGTTCGTTCGTTTTGAGTTTGAGTAATCTGAGTGGAATGTTGTTATGGAAATGGATGGAAATAAAGGATTGGATTGGTATGGAATTTCATTGGAATTATCATTGTCTTAGCACACCCGAAGCTGTGAGTGCCTACTAGTTGATTTTCTTAAACTTCGAGGTGAAGTTTCTTTTAAGGGGGATAATAAAATACCCCTAAATTAATTTAAATAATTTAGGGGATTTCTTTTACTAAACCTTCAATAATACTATTAAGTATTAAATTATTATATGGAATTATGAAATTAAATTATTATATGGAATTGTGAAAGTTATTTAGGGGTTTTCTCCTATTTAACCCTAATTATTATATATTATTATATAGTATTATGAATTTAATAATAAGATTTATAAGTCAATAAATCTTGGGAAAATTTCTAAACACTCAATATATTATAAGATTTTAGGAAGTGATGGAACATTGTTTTGAAACATAAAAGTCAATATAAAATTAGCAACCTTAAAGCTTATTAAGCCTTGCTAGAGTTGACTTTTTGAGAATGGTCAAACCAGGCCATGAAACCTATACCAATAAATAGGTTATGGAAAACCATGAAGATCGATAAAAAGAATGTCAAAAACGGATCATCCTTTCCAAAGTTATGCTAGATTGAAGTTTTGAATCAAAAATTTGAAAGATGCCACATGTCACTCTGTAACGGGTCGCCAACACTTAGCCGATTTATCCCCTGAATTTCAGTAACTGATTTCAGTGTTTTGACCTAACTTTAGACGGCTATATCTTTTTCATCTCTTCATATTTTTCAATGTCGTCTTCTTTGTTGTCTTCTCCTACATTCCCTCTAAACAACTATAACTCATACAAACCCTAACTCATTCTGAATCAACCGGAAAATCGAGTCAAAGTAGCCACCTTGCAAAACCTGAAACTGCAATTCTAGATTTTCTCTTCGAATCAGGTAACTTCGATCATCCATAACTTCTTCGTTACTCATCCAAATTCCATGTTCTTTAGCTAGTTTTGAAGAGCTCTAATCCCTCTACAACTTTCATGTTGATGACCAAAGCTAATTCCCAACCGTTTGGAAGAGAGAGGTGTCTAAAGTTTCGGATTTGTCATCACATAAAATCATGGACTTTTTCCAGAAAACGCAAGGTAAACTCGTAACTTCTAGCCTCAATTTCTTTCTGTGTGTTGCGAGTTAGGATTAGATCTTGCTATCATTGTGTAGAGCTAAGTTTCTTCTTTAGATTAAGCCCAAGAACAAAGCCTAACTCGATCTGTACTGAAACTTATAGTGCTTCGAAGTTGGCTACTCGAACAGGCAAGGTTCGAATATTTTTCCAGAACCCGATATTGAATCTCCTCGTTTGTGCAATTCCGGTGAGCTTTTCTTCAAATTGTTCCTATGTTGCTAATCGAAATTGCAATACCGGTCTAACCCATGTGTCAATTTCAATTATTATGCATTGTACTAAGAGAATTTGGCAAATTAAGATTCAGAAACCCGCATGAACCCTAACCTCCAAATCGAATTCGAAAACCAGTGAATACTGCATTATAATTGGGGAAATTGGTATCATTAGAACCGAAATTTGATTTCGAAACCATAGAAACAAGAATCACTCGATTTCGTTCTGTAGATTGAGAGATATTGTCGATTTAGTACTCGACATGGTTAAGCTCTGCTTGAAATACCCCAAACCTTGGTATGTCGTGAAAATGTTAAACTATGGTATTAAAAGGCTAAAAGTGCCTTAGGAACATCAATGTACAATTTAAACCATAGTAAAAACACAATAAAAACACTAAGACACGGTTTGAGCAAAAACATGCTCTAAGCTTGGAGTGAACTTGGCTAGGACCCAAAGAGCCTACCAAGATTTGATAATAAAATTATGATTTTATAAGGCTAATTAAGTCCTTAGGAAACCTTGGTAGACAATGAAACCAAACAAAACACAAATAAATACCTTAAGGTCAATATGGGCTAAAATGTGCTCTAAGCTTGGGATAAATGTGTATAAGACCTAATGGTCATACCTATGCCTTATTTATATGTTAATGAACATATTAAATCAATTACCAAAGAAAACCAAGCTTGAAAACAAGTTAAAACACAAAATGTGCTTTAAGGAGTCTTAAAGCACATTTCTGAAAAATTGTCTTGTAAATGAGTTTTGAGTGGCTAAATGTCCATCATTACTCTTTAATAACATGTGTACTACTTAGTATCACATTAGGAAGTCTAGATCAATGGGAAATCAAAAATTTCACAAATATGTGCCTTATATGTGAATAGTGCTCAAATAGTGCTAGTTTTGACTTAAGTCAACTTTGATTAGTTAAATGGTCAACAAAGACCATAAATATCTTTTAGAATGAAGGGGGCACGGTTTTTAGAGTGTGAGTCACCATACCAAGCCAGCCAACTAAAGAAAAGAAAAAGAAATAAAGTAAAGTTACTATTTACCTTTATAAGTAAAATATCTTAACAAAGCATACCTCACACCTCCTTTCTTCATTTCCTCTTGTTCCCACCGTGTTCTTCCTCCATTCTCCCAACCAATCTCGTTCTTGCTACAGCACATCTCTTCTCCAACTTCAATTGCTCACCAAATGTTCAATATTGCTCCAAATCAAAAACTAAGCACATATTTGTCTTAGTTGAGTCAAGGCCTTTCATCCTCTCTTTTCAAAATTTCAAAAGCTCATGTTTGATGCCATGAAGAAACTCCATTGAAGGGGGAAAGTTCTGTTTGAAGAGCTCTTTGCTTCTTCTCTCATTCAAGGTAAGGAAAATCAAAGAAAATCCAGGTTTCCTTCATTTTTGTGTATAGCCGAAAATTCACCCCTTAATGGTGCCTTGTCTTGCTCTCTTCATAGCTTAATTCAAACTTCAAAGGACTAGGAGGAGTCCTATCTTGCTACTTAACCAAGCTCTCTTCCGAATTCCAAAGGTAATCATCAAATTTTGGTGTTTTAAGACACATATGTAAACCTAGGGTTTAACTATGAGTTTGGGTATTAAACTTAATGCTCATTACCCTTATATGTGTAATGGTTAGAAGATTGACAAGTGATAAAAGCTCCTTGCCGATTTTCAATCAAGAAAGAACAAGAGAAAACAAGTGAGAAAACTTGGAAAACAAAGAGGTAAATGACCTCTCATAATGTATTTTATGTACTAGGAAATTGAGCTATACTTGCTTAATAATTAACCTAAAGAGCCAATGGGAAATGAGCTAGAAAACTATCCACAAGGTGGACTAAAAAGACATGGGAGCATTGTTGTGTGTATTCGCAGGTTGAAGGCATTTAAATGTGGAGATTCAGTGTTTAAGTTTAATGCAATTTAAGGGCCTAAGAGCCATGTTATTTAAGGGCCTAAGTGCCAAGCAATTTAAGTTTATGCACTATATTGTGATGTAGTGTAGTTTAAAGGTTTAGTTATGTGTAAAGAACATCTCTTGTGAAGGTGAATGTGTTTGATGGTTAAAGGATGAAAAACCATATGTTTGTGTATAAGAGTGTGTATTAAGAGATTGATTGTTCTTGATTGTCTAAAGGTGAAAAACAATGTGTTTTGGTGTAAGGTGATATAAGAGAAGCTATGGCGAAATTTAGTTGATAAACAAAAGAGTTTATGTGTTGTAATGAGATTTTATGACCTAGAAGGTACTAGGAATTTTTAAGTGTTAAGATGGTGAAAGAAAGTGAATTAAGGTGTTCTTAGGTGTTAAGATGCCTTAGGCATAGTTGGAGATTTAGGGAACTAATGGATGATTTCTTGATACACCAAGGTGATGGTGGAGGTGTCGTAAAGTCTTGTGCAAAGTTTGGTGAACAATGGAAGTGTAACGCCTTGTGAAGGTTTAATTATGAACTTGTGGGAAAGACTTGAGGAGTGTGTGTAAAGGGGATGAGTGTAGTGCAAATGATGTTTAAAAGGGTGGTTATAAGGTAGTGAGGGAGTACTTTGGTTAGGTGAAGTTTTAGGCAAGAATACAAGTTACAAGTGTAAGAAAAAAATGTTCTAAGTGTTAAGGACTTAGTAAAAGTTGAGTAAAAGTTTAAGGAATTTTTGGGATGTTTCGAGAGGGTTTAAGTGTGCCCAAAAGATGTTAAAACATGTGGGAGAACATGTGTAAAGCATAGGAAAAAATTGGGATGAATTTGGAGTTCAGAAAGAGGAGAAAAGCACATTAGAAAATTGGTTCTGCAGTGGACCGCCCCTACGGACCGCCCCTGTGGGGAGGTCCAGTGCAGAGAAGTGGAAAAAAAAGAGAAACGTGTAGCATCTGTTGTGGACCGCCCCTGGGACCGCCCCAGAGGGGCGGTCCAGACCAGAAATGAAGAAAAAAATTTGTTTAAGGCTCCTAATGATGGGGGATTGAATGGTAATGGTTTTAGATGATGTTTAGGCCTTGTTTGGTGACTTTTAAAGGCCATTGGAAGTATAAACAAGTGTGAGAGTGAATGTGTAAGTTGTGAACTTAAGATCACATAAATAAATTAAGTACAACGGGATGATGGGGTTAACTATGGGCATTAGATATTAAACAATCATGTCACCCCGATGTTAATGACAGTAATTGTGATGTTACCAGTTGTACGGGATTTGTTCGAGGAACCTAGGAGGACACAATATAGTGGACCGTGGTGAAAGGTATGGTTTTCTTGCAACCTGTGTCCTACCGGATTACACCGGCTTGTATGCCAATGTGTTTTGCTGAGTGTTTGCCACCTTGTAAGATTAAAACATGTAATGAGTTTATAGTAATTCATTTATGTGGCGCAACTGGTCTCCGATACCGTTTAACCTCATAAGTGTTGAACCTTAGCTAACTAGAACTAGGAACACGTGAGAGATCGGTATTCGGAGTTAACGACCCAAACCTTGGGAACGTTCTAACCACGGCTATGTGTGAGTTAGTTGGATATTGTTGTTGTATGCAAGTGTGTGAACCTCCCTTGTTGTGCTTAACTCGGTTATGATACCGTATGGTGTGTGGATGTGGTAGGCTCCATAATGGATCTCTAACTACTTATTTATAAGTGTATATGTACTAATGGGGGGTGAGGAGTCCGGTTGTTCCGGCCACGCGTGTGATGGACGGGAGTCGATGTCATATCCGGTTCGGCTCTCTTGGTGTATGTATAGGTTGTATTCCAATTTGGTTTCTACCTTCCCTTAGCTTATCCAAAGCTAATTACTGACTCACGTCGGGCCACAGGGGCATACGAATGTTGTTTCGGTGTGCTTGGGATTACTATATCCGACACACCTTGGGTTTAAGTTAACCGTTCGATATAACTGGACGGTAACGAGGTTGGTAACGAGCTTAGCATGAGATTGGCAATAATCTCTAGGCTCACTATATATACTAACTATGGTGGAAGGTTCCTTGTGTGAACCGATCTTATGGTGTTTGTGTTGTTATTGTGCTAAGCAATTTTCCCCTGCTATGCTATGATATGTATACGTTAGGTGTTTAAAATGAATGCGATGTTGTCATGTGTACGCGCGAAACAAGAAAGGTTTGTTATGTTTTGTTATGTGAGGAATGAGATATGTTGTAGGATATGGAGTGTGTGGATCATGGAAATGAATCCCAGTTTGTGACAAGAGGCATTTAAGGATAACCCGATTAATGGGTACGTGTCGTTCATTAAGGAAGTAGCTCCGTTTTAGAGGAGAGTCACTCTAGGGTTAAAGGAATCATTGGATGATTTGTTAAGTGTGGACGTGTTGGATATATGTTGAGCCCTATTGTTGGGTGTATGCAAAGTGTTGTGTGTTTATGGTTTGTATGCATGATTTAAATTTAATCAACTGAATGCTAAGACGACAATTAGTTGTGCGTGGCCCGGTAGCATGTGGGCTGCGGGATTACCATACCAGCAAAGGTGCTGAGCTCCTTGGGGGCCACCCTTTCTCTCCTTTTCTATTTCAGGTACAAGGAGCTGGAAGCCGTTCGAGAGTAGGAGGGGTAGATGTTTATACATGGGTAGCCATTTAAATGGCGTATGAGCATTGTAGGCGTAGTAAGACCGAATTGTTATCGGCATTAGTTTGTAAATACTTGGTACATTGGAATGTATAAAGTATGGGTTATCGTTAAGGGAAGCAAATGTAACGTGTAGTGGCTCAGGAGTCTAGTCCATCAGACCGATACAAAGTACATGTATTAGCCTTGTTAGCCACGTGGGTGGTTAACGGCGTGTAACACCATTGAAATAAGTAATGTGATGAGTTGAGTTTCCGCTGCAATGTGTTGTTAAATGTATGGTTGTAGTTGGGGTGTTACAAAAAGTGGTATCAGAGCGAAGTATCGCTCTGATGACTGAATTACCGAGCTTAGGAAGTACCGTGTTAGGATTTTAGTACTTTGGGTTAAGGGTTGAGTGATAGCGTGAGTGATACTAGCTAGAACTACCAGTGTACTGGAAACTACATATCTTCCCGCCCTCCACAATCCCTGTTTTATAACTTGGGAAAGGACGCCAGAGAGATGGAAGTCCACTCTTACTCGGGAATACCCGATCTGGCTGCTATTAAATACCTTTAAAGTACGGAAGACCTGTCATACGGTAGATCCCGAAAACTGGGAATCCCGGAGACGGTTTCCATCTAAACAGTGTTAACCGCATTTCATAGCGAGGAATGAAGCATTTGGTGTATAAGAGAATAGAATTTCCGGCAACCTGGGTCGACATGCCGAGCAGTCGAGAATAACCAGCTTGCAACGCACTAATCGTGCAACAGGCAAGAAGTGGATTGATGAAACCCGAGACAAGTGTCTACGGAACCACAGTTATTAAGGGATACACCAACGGTATATCAACCGACAAAGGAACTACAACGTAGTGCCCAAATAAGAGACAAGCCTCAGTAACCACGATAAATGCGTGGAATGGGCTACGAAGAGGATACAATACAAAAGAAAAGGGGTCTCCAGAATAGGAAACACCCTAGTTAATGAATATCATGTGAAGACAGTGAGAAGTCACCTAGGAGAGTTATTATCAAGACAGTAAGATCAGTGAGGGCCAACAAGGCCACTGATGACAGTGCGGGTAAAGACAATACCCCAACCGGTATGTGTTAAACCGATAGCCAGCTAGCATGGCGCACTTGCCATAGCAAGTGCTGCTATAACAGGGCTGTTCGGGAAATTTATAACCACTACGAAGTACTTGGTAAAGTACCATGAAGTTAAGTGAGATCATTATAACCATGGAAGGGCTTAACAGTCTAACCTCTGTAATTGGAAGTACACCAGTCAGCAGGAAGCTAGACTTGGTTAAGGTAAGAAGATGTTGTGAAACCATGAAAATTTCTTTCAAACCCAGATTTATTTCAAACCTTTTCTTTCAAAACCAGATTTTCTTTCAAACCAACACTTCTTTCTAACCTTCCTTTTAAACCAAAGCAGTAAAAACCAAGGGCATGATAAAGATACAACAGTGGATAAACTTCCCTTGATTAAGTTCGGGAAGCATGGAATGAATATTGTCAAGACAATATAAGGGAGTTGACAACAGAATACTTCATCTAGGCGTGTGACGGGCACTACGAGTGTACCAACTGTTGTGGGACGACCGCACTCCGATAGGAGCATGTGGGCCTGACAGACCTACTTATAGGTTAGTTGGGTAAGTAGCAATGTATCAGTATGTACCCCATATATGTATACGAGTAGAGTCCAGAACACGGGAAGTAGTCGACTCCATACTACGGTCAGCAGAAAAGTCAAGTAAGAGCTAAGGATTACCACGAATGGTTGAAGTAAAGGAACCCAGCTAAGTTAAAAAGGACTAAAGGAACTAGTGAGTTTATTTCAAGGAAATGTATAGAGTCAAGAGGTGCGAAGTGCACTAACTGGTACGTAAAGACATCGGATATGTTTTAAGAATCTTCAGGGATAAAACATGATAGCTGAAACGAATACCCAACTAAGAACGTAAGAAGACGTAGTTACTGAATGTACCCATGAGTGCAAGCCAATGTAATGGCATATGTTAGTAACACCCAGGAGCAATCCTTGAGGGGTGTTTGGATTAAACATTGTTAGATGGAGCAATATAACAGAAACACAAGATTTGGAACAATTACTCGGATTACACACTGAAGGTAAACCCACTTAACAGTAGGACCCTAAGTTGTCAAAGAGACAACTTGGAAGGAATCGTGACAGTAAGGCTTATAAGCCACAACAACTTGTGTTATGTAAATTTGATCAGTTGCAGAAGTATATGCTCTACAAGTAAATAGAGCGGAGAACGAACCACTGCATTAAGAGTGGGGATACCTCTGGATATTGTGAGACCGCAGGAGCGGTAGCTATATGAACCAAGTTCAAGGAATATGTTAAGGGTTGACCATGTTGTTATTACCCCAGAACGATTTGAATAAGAATAATACGAAAGGAAATGTTGTACCAGTTGTGTAGACAGGAAGAGTGATAAGTTGGATAGCAACCACCATAGGTGGTGATGCTAAATGAGTAGCGAACAACGCTCAAGGAACATAAAGGCTCGAGAAAAAGTGTATTCAAATAAACCAGCCAGATAAGTGGCCAAACCCAGCGTAATAGCGGAAGCTAATATAAGAACGGATGCAGTGAGTGTAAGTTGATGTTGTATAATGAAAGAGGATACGACGTGCAATAAGCGACCGTCGTATAAGTGTTGTTAAGTGATAGTATGACAAATAAGCGGAATTATGAGTTAAACCCAGCAGAGATACAATGGTAGGTGTTGGCAAATGAACTAGGCAGTAAGCCAGTAGCCATTATTATGTGATAAGGACTCCAGTAAAACACAGTGTAAATTCCTATGGCAATCGCATAAGAGATTTACTGTCAAGAGTTTACGCCTCTGCACTCTGTATGACTGAGTGTTTTGGTATTGCACTTGCGCAGTAACGATCAAGTGGGATAGCTAGGATTTGGGAAATGTTAATTGTGGTGGATGTAGAAAGAAACCTATAATACTATAATGATCAATGCATAGGAAATGCAAGGTCATACCAATGGAAGAGTACTTGTACGAAACCAAATGTGGAGGTATGATTAAGAATAAGTGATAACAGTAGCACTAAATACCAAATGTCGGTATGAAATATACCCCAGGTGTGGGAAATAACCGAGAGAGCACTACACATTAGGTAGTAGCTCAATCTCAACCGACAGTAAGTCGGTAGAAGCAAGTCAATCATTGTGAAATACATAGTTGTATACACAGTAAATTGTTATGGAAGTGGATGGAAAGTTGTGAAACTCACCGAATTCGCTCACGGTAAGAGATACCGTGCGTCGGTTGAGAAACCATTAATACCAAGATTAGGGTAATACATTGGAGATGTACAATACAGCAACAGTAACGAATGGGGCAAACTAGCTCTATAATTATCAGAGTTGCGCAACAGAGGCCAGTGAGCCCATGCGTCAGATACCGGATATACATTGTGAATATGAATGGATGGCTAGTCATCAATGCCTAGAAGCCTCACAGGCCAGGACCGAAACCGGTTATGAGTTAGATAAACTCCTAGGAAAATTCTTGGTTTAAGGACTAAACCGCCGATATGGTTAAGATCCTCTAACCAGAACGCATTGTATAGCAGACCGCGTGGAAGTTAAAATACTTCACGACGGCAGAACATTTTAAGCCAATGTTCAGTGGTTGATTACGTGGGCGTAATCCCTTTTAAGGGGGGTAGAGCGTAAAGCCTCTTAGTGTGTTTTACCGTACAAGTGTACGTGAACTATGTTGTGCATAGCACAAAAATGATTTGCTATGATGGTTGGCGCGTGTGTTATATAAACATACGCATTCATTCGTGGTTAAATTGTGGTAATTGCGCACAGAAGATGCGAATACCATTGTAGGAAGTGTGTTTATTTTGTTAACAGTGGTGTGTGAGAGTACAGTGGAAGGGAGTAAAGAAACTCCCGGGGAACTAAAACCCCGACGGTGCATAAATGTAAACCATGTATTGTATTTTGATAAAAAAATATATTATATAGTGTTGTGATTTATGAAGGGGTATGAGACCGACATAGAACCTAGTGAGAATTAAATTCCCTAGGTAACTTGAATTAAGTTGGATTTGGGTGATGATTGATAGACGGAGTTCTATCCCTTGGAGATGTAATGATTATGACTAGAAGGATTTAAAGATAGGAAATGGGATATGCTTGAATTAGTTGTTGGTTGAAAATGAAGTGGGAGGTGAAACTTGATTATCATGAGGTCAAGGGAAGCCGAACACAAATTGGGGTGGAAAGATAGTTCAACACTGATGCTGATCACATCAGGGTTGGATGACTCTTGAAGCTCCCTGTAAGTGGTCACAAATAACCATGTTAAGAAAGATACAAAGAGCATAAATTGGACTTGGAGTTGTGTTGCGTTTTCAAAAAGGATTTTCGACTGATATTTCCAAAACGGTCGATTCATATTTTGAATAAAGGATCCTCTTATATACTTAACCTAGTAAGGAATAATTTTTGTAGTACTTGCTCACGAGCTGAGGACGTATGAGCCTTTGTCTTCGGACCGGTGACATGGGAAGTATATTTTAAAGATGTATGCAATTGTTTTGACCTCCCAAAGGAACGGGGACCAGAAGGTGTCCATCGCGACCGGGTTCTGCGGGATCACAGTGTATATGTACTCAACATGGGACTGGAGCCCATGGAGAGATGGAAAAGGTATTTCTGTTTGTTATACATGCTAAGACATGTTGTGTGGTGTGAGTAAGAAATATTATCTGAGACCTTGAGTCCTAATGTGGTAGTTTCGAAAGTGTTATTTTATTTAGACCTATGAGTCTAACTGTTGTATTGTTACCCAGACCTGAGAGTCTGAGGGTTGTTATGTAAGTGTAATGTTATTAAGGTACCCGGACCGTGAGTCCGAGGTTATCATGTAAGTATGTTACGATATGGTTATGTATAATGTGGATATGTTGCCCGGACCGTTAAGTCCGAGGTTGGATGTAAAGGGTGGTTGGTAATGGAAGTTAATTTAGGAAGTAATTCCCGTATTCTAATCCAATGATGCGTGGAAATGTGAACTTCGAGGACGAAGTTCTTTTAAGGGGGGTAGATTGAAATACCCCAAACCTTGGTATGTCGTGAAAATGTTAAACTATGGTATTAAAAGGCTAAAAGTGCCTTAGGAACATCAATGTACAATTTAAACCATAGTAAAAACACAAAAAACACTAAGACACGGTTTGAGCAAAAACGTGCTCTAAGCTCGGAGTGAACTTGGTTAGGACCCAAAGAGCCTACCAAGACTTATAATATTCAATTATGATTTAATAAGGCTAATAAGTCCTTAGGAAACCTTGGTGGACAGTTAAACCAAATAAAACACAAGATATACCTTAAAGTCAATATGAGCAAAATGTGCTCTAAGCTTGGGATAAATTTGTATAAGACCTAATGGTCATACCTATACCTTATAAATATGTTAATGAACATATTAAATCGATTACCAAAGAAAACCAAGCTTGAAAACAAGTTAAAACACAAAATGTGCTTTAAGGAGTCTTAAAGCACATTTTGAAAAATTGTCTTGTAAATGAGTTTTGAGTGGCTAAATGACCATCATTACTCTTTAATTAATACTACTTAGTATCACATTAGGAAGTCTAAATCAATGGGAAATCAAAAATTTCACAAATATGTGCCTTAATTGTGAATAGTGCTCAAATAGTGCTAGTTTTGACTTAAGTCAACTTTGATTAGTTAAATGGTCAACAAAGACCATAAATATCTTTTAGAATGAAGGGGGCACGGTTTTTAGAGTGTGAGTCACCATACCAAGCCAGCCAACTAAAGAAAAGAAAAAAATAAAGTAAAGTTACTATTTACCTTTATAAGTCAAAATATCTTAACAAAGCATACCTCTCACCTCCTTTCTTCATTTCCTCTTTTCCCACCGTGTTCTTCCTCCATTCTCCCAACCAATCTCGTTCTTGCTACAGCACATCTCTTCTCCAACTTCAATTGCTCACCAAATGTTCAATATTGCTCCAAATCAAAAACTAAGCACATATTTGTCTTAGTTGAGTCAAGGCCTTTCATCCTCTCTTTTCAAAATTTCAAAAGCTCATGTTTGATGCCATGAAGAAACTCCATTGAAGGGGGAAAGTTCTGTTTGAAGAGCTCTTTTGCTTCTTCTCTCATTCAAGGTAAGGAAAATCAAAGAAAATCCAGGTTTCCTTCATTTTTTGTATAGCCGAAAATTCACCCCTTAATGGTGCCTTGTCTTGCTCTCTTCATAGCTTAATTCAAACTTCAAAGGACTAGGAGGAGTCCTATCTTGCTACTTAACCAAGCTCTCTTCCGAATTCCAAAGGTAATCATCAAATTTTGGTGTTTTAAGACACTATGTAAACCTAGGGTTTAACTATGAGTTTGGGTATTAAACTTAATGCTCATTACCCTTATATGTGTAATGGTTAGAAGATTGACAAGTGATAAAAGCTCCTTGCCGATTTTCAATCAAGAAAGAACAAGAGAAAACAAGTGAGAAAACTTGGAAAACAAAGAGGTAAATGACCTCTCATAATGTATTTTTATGTACTAGGAAATTGAGCTATACTTGCTTAATAATTAACCTAAAGAGCCAATGGGAAATGAGCTAGAAAACTATCCACAAGGTGGACTAAAAAGACATGGGAGCATTGTTGTGTGTATTCGCAGGTTGAAGGCATTTAAATGTGGAGATTCAGTGTTTAAGTTTAATGCAATTTAAGGGCCTAAGAGCCATGTTATTTAAGGGCCTAAGTGCCACAATTTAAGTTTATGCACTATATTGTGATGTAGTGTAGTTTAAAGGTTTAGTTATGTGTAAAGAACATCTCTTGTGAAGGTGAATGTGTTTGATGGTTAAAGGATGAAAAACCATATGTTTGTGTATAAGAGTGTGTATTAAGAGATTGATTGTTCTTGATTGTCTAAAGGTGAAAAACAATGTGTTTTGGTGTAAGGTGATATAAGAGAAGCTATGGCGAAATTTAGTTGATAACAAAAGAGTTTATGTGTTGTAATGAGATTTTATGACCTAGAAGGTACTAGGAATTTTTAAGTGTTAAGATGGTGAAAGAAAGTGAATTAAGGTGTTCTTAGGTGTTAAGATGCCTTAGGCATAGTCTTGGAGATTTAGGGAACTAATGGATGATTTCTTGATACACCAAGGTGATGGTGGAGGTGTCGTAAAGTCTTGTGCAAAGTTTGGTGAACAATGGAAGTGTAACGCCTTGTGAAGGTTTAATTATGAACTTGTGGGAAAGACTTGAGGAGTGTGTGTAAAGGGGATGAGTGTAGTGCAAATGATGTTTAAAAGGGTGGTTATAAGGTAGTGAGGGAGTACTTTGGTTAGGTGAAGTTTTAGGCAAGAATACAAGTTACAAGTGTAAGAAAAAAATGTTCTAAGTGTTAAGGACTTAGTAAAAGTTGAGTAAAAGTTTAAGGAATTTTTGGGATGTTTCGAGAGGGTTTAAGTGTGCCCAAAAGATGTTAAAACATGTGGGAGAACATGTGTAAAGCATAGGAAAAAATTGGGATGAATTTGGAGTTCAGAAAGAGGAGAAAAGCACATTAGAAAATTGGTTCTGCAGTGGACCGCCCCTACGGACCGCCCCTGTGGGGAGGTCCAGTGCAGAGAAGTGGAAAAAAAGAGAAACGTGTAGCATCTGTTGTGGACCGCCCCTGGGACCGCCCCAGAGGGGCGGTCCAGACCAGAAATGAAGAAAAAAATTTGTTTAAGGCTCCTAATGATGGGGGATTGAATGGTAATGGTTTTAGATGATGTTTAGGCCTTGTTTGGTGACTTTTAAAGGCCATTGGAAGTATAAACAAGTGTGAGAGTGAATGTGTAAGTTGTGAACTTAAGATCACATAAATAAATTAAGTACAACGGGATGATGGGGTTAACTATGGGCATTAGATATTAAACAATCATGTCACCCCGATGTTAATGACAGTAATTGTGATGTTACCAGTTGTACGGGATTTGTTCGAGGAACCTAGGAGGACACAATATAGTGGACCGTGGTGAAAGGTATGGTTTTCTTGCAACCTGTGTCCTACCGGATTACACCGGCTTGTATGCCAATGTGTTTTGCTGAGTGTTTGCCTCCTTGTAAGATTAAAACATGTAATGAGTTTATAGTAATTCATTTATGTGGCGCAACTGGTCTCCGATACCGTTTAACCTCATATAAGTGTTGAACCTTAGCTAACTAGAACTAGGAACACGTGAGAGATCGGTATTCGGAGTTAATGACCCAAACCTTGGGAACGTTCTAACCACGGCTATGTGTGAGTTAGTTGGATATTGTTGTTGTATGCAAGTGTGTGAACCTCCCTTGTTGTGCTTAACTCGGTTATGATACCGTATGGTGTGTGGATGTGGTAGGCTCCATAATGGATCTCTAACTACTTATTTATAAGTGTATATGTACTAATGGGGGGTGAGGAGTCCGGTTGTTCCGGCCACGCGTGTGATGGACGGGAGTCGATGTCATATCCGGTTCGGCTCTCTTGGTGTATGTATAGGTTGTATTCCAATTTGGTTTCTACCTTCCCTTAGCTTATCCAAAGCTAATTACTGACTCACGTCGGGCCACAGGGGCATACGAATGTTGTTTCGGTGTGCTTGGGATTACTATATCCGACCACCTTGGGTTTAAGTTAACCGTTCGATATAACTGGACGGTAACGAGGTTGGTAACGAGCTTAGCATGAGATTGGCAATAATCTCTAGGCTCACTATATATACTAACTATGGTGGAAGGTTCCTTGTGTGAACCGATCTTATGGTGTTTGTGTTGTTATTGTGCTAAGCAATTTTCCCCTGCTATGCTATGATATGTATACGTTAGGTGTTTAAAATGAATGCGATGTTGTCATGTGTACGCCGAAACAAGAAAGGTTTTGTTATGTTTTGTTATGTGAGGAATGAGATATGTTGTAGATATGGAGTGTGTGGATCATGGAAATGAATCCCAGTTTGTGACAAGAGGCATTTAAGGATAACCCGATTAATGGGTACGTGTCGTTCATTAAGGAAGTAGCTCCGTTTAGAGGAGAGTCACTCTAGGGTTAAAGGAATCATTGGATGATTTGTTAAGTGTGGACGTGTTGGATATATGTTGAGCCCTATTGTTGGGTGTATGCAAAGTGTTGTGTGTTTATGGTTTGTATGCATGATTTAAATATAATCAACTGAATGCTAAGACGACAATTAGTTGTGCGTGGCCCGGTAGCATGTGGGCTGCGGGATTACCATACCAGCAAAGGTGCTGAGCCCCTTGGGGGCCACCCTTTCTCTCCTTTTCTATTTCAGGTACAAGGAGCTGGAAGCCGTTCGAGAGTAGGACGGGGTAGATGTTTATACATGGGTAGCCATTTAAATGGCGTGAGCATGGTAGGCGTAGTAAGACCGAAGTTGTTATCGGCATTAGTTTGTAAATACTTGGTACCATTGGAATGTATAAAGTATATGGGTTGTCGTTAAGGGAAGCAAATGTAACGTGTAGTGGCTCAGGAGTCTAGTCCATCAGACCGATACAAAGTACATGTATTAGCCTTGTTAGCCACGTGGGTGGTTAACGGCGTGTAACACCATTGAAATAAGTAATGTGATGAGTTGAGTTTCCGCTGCAATGTGTTGTTAAATGTATGGTTGTAGTTGGGGTGTTACATCTGCGCTGAAGAACTCGGAGATTTAGGGCCGTCCGATCGTAGGTATAAGATTTGGACGGCCGAGATTAAAACGTTTCAGATTATGTTTTTATAAAGTTCAGTAAATAACCCTAACTTGTTGAATTAATTTAAATACCTTCCCGAAGGTGTTTTGACTTGAAATTTTAACCATAGATTTCTTATTTAATCTAGTTTATTTTGATGTAAATTAATATGGTTTTGGAGTTTTTAAACGTAAGTTATGATTTTTGCAAGTTACGGGTTTTCTGGAATTATTTAGCTAATTTAAAAAGATATTTTTATGAAATAAAAATTTTATAATATGTCTAGAATTTTATAGTTACTGTATATTAAATTTGGGAATTTTTGGGCAATGGTAAATGGTTTTAAAAATTGTGTTTATGAGTATTTCATAAGAATAACTTATAATATATGGTTTTTAATGTAACCAAAAATTAAAGTATGGTTTGTTAGTAAACTTTTTAAGCTGGGAAAAATATGGAACACTAAATTAACATTTTATAACAATAAGTTTATAAATGTTTTGGTATTAGCTTATAAGAGAAGTGAAATTATTTACATATATGTATATATACTTATTTAAGTGGAAACTTATGTTAAATCAAGTAATTTATTTATGCTACATTTTATTTATTTATTATATTATATGGGAGTTTATATTCTTAATTAAAACTAGGGAATATATATATATATATATATATATATATAATATACACATATATTAAAAGGGAATAAAGTAGCAACTTAGAGTAAAACAGTAAGCTAATAAATTAACACTTATAATAACTAAATAGTATAAGAGTTAGTATCCTAAGAAATAGTAAAAATATACTTTATGAAACATACTTGGAATACATCTAAAGGTTGTAGTAATAAGATAGTTTAAATATAATGAGTTACATAGGGAATGTCTTAATTAAATTCTAATACAAGTATACATATATATGTATTAAATAAATAAAGGGAAACACTTTGTTTTATAAACCGTATATCGGTTGTAGTTATGCGTAAAAGTTATTAAACATAATTAAATACAATAAAACTACATAAAGAATGTCTTGAATAAATCCTAGTATACATATACGATAAATACATAAGTAAATAAAGACATAAAATACCTTATAGCAAATAGATTATGAAGGAATTAATAAGTTAAACTTAACCTATACATAATACTATTAAAAGAATATTATATGAGCTAGTATTGAATTGTGGTTATGAAATTGAGCTTAAAGAGTCATCTTGGATTTCTAAGATTTATATAAACCATATTAGAATACATGTGTAATATTATTTGTCAAAGACCATAATGTAAATCTATAATTTGGTTAGGTAATTAATAAGTTGGGACTTAGGAATACTTGTAATTAGATTTTACACAAATAGAACTTACTATATAATTAATGAATAAATGTGATACTTTTACATCTAAATGTGAGGTGGAATAGTAAGTCTAGATTTAATCATTTCTTAACATTTATGGTATTGGAGTATAACTTAATGTTTTAAGATAAAATCATTAAAAGGGTTATGATATAAAACTATATTAGACTATGATTTGGAAATTTATCTAAATAATAATCCTTAAGTTTCTTGGCATTAGATAAGCCATATGAAATACATTTATAACATTTATTACCAATACTTAGGATGTGAGTTTACAATTGAGTGAGGTATTTAGTAGTTAGAATTTATAGAAGGTTTATAAATAGGAATTTGATACTTAAAACCTTTGAACCTTTTATTAGATAAAGCTAAGTTACATTAGAAATTATATTGATATACTTTACGGTAATGGGAAGTAATGATGGGTTATTTGAATATAAAATAAGAGAATTTTCATAGTAGATTATCTTATTAAATAATTAACAATTTCACTTACGAACCCGAATTTGATTCTTTGATAAATTCTACTCTATGTAGATATATTGTCCATCCTAAATACAACAAAGGAAATTTATTTATTAGGTTATTCCTTTGAAACCTTAGGTTTTGTAAAACAATTTAAAACGTATTTAAGGCTTAAGTTTATTGAAGTTTGGTACAAAAGGATTATACATAGTCTATAGAGTGAATGGGTGTAAAAAGAAAATGTTTAGGAGATTAAAGGTAAGTAAGGATACGTAAAAGGTTATATTTAGACACCATATTATATAAGTAATAATTAAGCAAATAATGTACCTTGTGAATACTAAATGTAAGAGTTCGATAAGTCTAAGTTAACTATAATATAGTTGTTTCAAGATGAAAAGTAATTTAACATCTTATGTCAAGATTATTAGCTGGATGTAATAAAAAGTCTTTCTGGACTAAAGATAAGATAAATGAGCTAGTAACTCAATTAGGTTATGATATAATGCGTCTATAACACTATGGTTCCAATATACAAGATGTAGATCTTAATTAAGTTATGGGAAAAACTTAATTCCAATGGATTATCTAGTAGATATTTATAAAATATATAATCATTACATTGTGAATTAATAGTATAGTATTCTAAGATAAACCTATTGTAGGTCATGAGACGATGTTATTCTAAAGTAAGAGTAAAAGTATTGAGCTTAAGAATTGTTATTGAAATTCTAAGATCGATTGAATAACATATAATGCACTTTTAATGTGAGGATTGTGGTTAAATATGAATTAAGTGGATAGGAGTGGACAGTTAGCAGGTGTTAATAAAGAACATTCCTTGATCCTACAACCTTGGGCTATACAACGTTCTCAGATAACTCAAAGATTATACGTAACACATAAGTGAGGGCTTAAAAGACAATTGAGGCTTTGGAGTAAGAGTAAGGAGTTTATTTAAGCTTAACTTAGGCTACAAGTGATTGATGATAGACTACCTTTAATATTCTTCAGAGTACTGTTGATTGTTTGTGCAAGTTGACTAGAACTGCTACAACGTTACCCAGGTACGATTTCTCGTACTCAGCTTGTTGTGTTTTGGACCTTATGGAATGTTTTGTACGATTTCTCGTACTCAGCTTGATGTGTTTTGGACTTTATGGAATGTTTTGTACGATTTCTCGTACTCCGATATTTTTGCTGATTGACTTGTGGAATGTTTTGGAAAACACTAACTGACTTTAAGAGGAATTTCTAAAAAGGAAATGGTTATGTGACTAACTCACCTTGTGTGACTAACTGAGCCTTGGGTGTGAAACTCACTTGGGTATTGGTTCTTTCTATTTGGTTGCTCCACTAGACATTGACTGCTTAGGGTTTACGCTTCTGCACTCTGTAGGACTGAGTGTTTTGGTATTGCTCTGGGTAGTTAGTGATCTAGTGGGAATTTGGAAAAAAAGGTCAATCTTGGAAATTCTTCTTTTGACTCTGGATATCGTTTCATCCATGAGCTGGTTCTTGAGGTTTCGACGTGCACGCGTCTTCAATGGTAACAGAGAGGGCTGTATATCCCCTGTCCTTAGTGGACGTGGTAAACAGAGAGGGGCTGTATATCCCCTGTCCCAGAAAGGGACGTGATAGACAGTGAGGGGTTGTATATCCCCTGTCCTTAGTGGACGTGATAGACAGTGAGGGGCAGTATATCCCCTGTCCTTAGTGGACGTGATAAACAGTGAGGGGTTGTATATCCCCTGTCCTTAGTGGACGTGATTGGCGGTGGGGGCCATCTCTCCCAGTTAAAATTATTCCATTCTTGAGTATATCTTGTCTATGGGATTCAGCTTTCTGTAATGGTGGGGACATAAACTGTCTACCACGGGTTATGGGTATTCATATCATTCCAAGTCCCTTGTGACTACTTGAGTCTGTCTCTTCTTAACCAGAATTGGTTCTAACATAAACAATGGATGCTTACTAACTATGTGGTATGACTACTTAAGTGGACGAATTGGTTTGGAAGTTCTCTATCTCTATCTTTGTCTTGTTTTCTTTTCTCTTTAACTTGATTGTTTTGAAGTGCTTTATCTCTGTTTTACTTTTAAGAGTTTGTTTTCATGTTACTGTTTATTTTGAAGAGTTATGTTTTATAAGTTTGTTTTTGGAGAATTGTACCAGTTCCATTCCAAGGAACTGACCCACCCCTTTCGGGGTGGGCTGCTTGGTTTCATCTTGCAGGTACGAATTAATTTACAGGTGGCCACGAAGAGAATAAGCGTTTGGGATGGGACTAGGTTTTGTGGAGAGTTAATGTGTTTAATTTCTATTATATTTGTGTTAAGTTTTTCTCAAGTTCAGACCATAGCTTTTGTAGATTGTAAGTTGTAATTGGTGAGGTTTGGTGTCGGGTGTTTGGAACCCGATGGTCTGTAACCGCCTTAGAGTTTTATTTCTGCTGTATTTATGGTTAATAGGGGCGTTACAGTTATCGTCCGGCACAATACCTGTAAAAATTGGGTTAAAGGACTCAGCAAACTACGCTGAGTATGAACATGTGTAGCCCGTATGTTGCCGGGCTACACGACTACTTGGTCGAATATTATTTGGTCCAATTTACATGCTATAATAAAGCAGTAAAGCACACCACAATACATCATGATGTCATACACACTTAAGGGTAGCAAGCATAAGCAACAAGCAACCAAGCATAACTTGCAAACAACATAGCAACGTCAAACACGCCACCCAGCACAATAAGCTGTTAATGTAGCAACAACAATCAAGTAATTTATAGGATGTGTGCGTAGGTATATTATACCGATGATCCTCACTATGGGATCATTCAAGAGATTTCGTATTGTTTTCTTTTTCTCATTACACAAGTTTACCTTCCTTCTCTTGCACCGAGTCAGAGGATATAGGTTAGGTCCCGACACTTTATTACGTAGGTGCTATTCAGCCCTTGTTTCTTTAAGGTTCACATTTGTGAAATTTCTTATTTGCTTGATCTCATTACACATGCTTTCCTTTATTCACATGGTGTGTAGTTTCTTCCTCTTCCCTTGCACCAGGTCTGGGGATATAGTTTAGATCCCGTGATCTTATCATGTAGGTGCCAATTGTTCCTTATCTCTTTAAGACTGTGTGTGAATTCTCTTATCACCACAAGATGGAGAACGTCTTCTCTATAGCTAATCCTCCATTCCCGGCGTCATGCGTCGAGGAAGGGGGGTCACCTCTAGACCCCAGGATGTGCTCCACCAATAGTCGGTCGAAGGATCTGATGCAGATACCAACTTTCGAGTGTCCCTACCGCACGACCCGAAAAGTTATCTTCCCGGATTATCCTCATGTTCCACCAGCTGATATTTTCTTATCATTATCATCAATAGCTTGACACCATAGTGGGTGTCATTAGAAGTCCTCTATAGTTAGAGAGGAGCTTTTTCTTTGTATAGTTCTTTGTTTTGTTTACGTAGTTTGTCATGTTCCAACTCAAAGTTCCATAAACGAGAAAGGGACTAAACTGTTGTGCGCGTGCAAGTAATATGGAACGATGATATAACAAGCATATAAGCAAGTCACAACCAGCAATCCAATTTCATGCTTTAGTCTTCTGGTCATTGTCAAACAAGGCACACAGCAAACAAGCCGTGTAACATGGCAACATACGGACCACACATATCCATACCTTATTCAGAAGCAAGTGTCGTCTCACACACGGGTTCCTGGTTGGCGTTCGTTACGACCCTAACGCTGATTAAAAACAACGTGTCAGTCCATGATCTCATGTGACGACATTTTCTTCTAGTTTATCTTATTTATACCGAGTGTTATTCCCTAAGTGAGTCGTTGAATGTACAATTTATTTTAAACCTTAGAACTTTTCAAGTACTCACCTTAGATTATTATCTAACTCTTAAGGCGTTTACATCATCGTTGTATGAGTTAAGTAAGTATCCCTCTAGCTAATATTCTAGAGTATTTTTAAACACTAAATTGTAACAAGTTTATCTAAGGTAGCTTTAAATTGCCGAGAGTGTATTCCCCTCTTAACTAAATAGGTTAGCAATATTTCAAACCTATTATCATAATAATATAGTCTTCAAGATACCCTTAAAACCTATTTATATAGAACCCATAAAGTTCCAAACCGAAACACAATTCCCAAGTATTTCCTTGGTCTACGTCACTCTTAAAGTATTGAATTGATTACTAATTCTTTCCAAAGCGTTTCCCCTCTTAGGTTGATGTATTAGCAGGGTTATAAGTTCAATACCAGACCCTTTCAACACTCTTAATTCCTGCTATTCTCAATTATATAGAAACAATCACCATCAGAATCTGAAATTGAAATCAGTGAGATACTCCTCCCTTCCTCCCCTTGTAGTATATTTATCAGTTTCTAATCCACTCAATTTTCTTGTATAGATTTACTCAGGTTGATTAACTAGATGTTGGGTTTAATAGCAGACTAACACAGCACCCCTATACCACCTGCATTTCGGTTACACAGAGGCAAGGATTTCAGAAGAAAGAACTGAAACAGAACCGATGCATTACTGTTTGATCCTAACGTGTAGTGAGCTATCCTGACTCCAAATTTTCCCCTAGGCACTTATAACCATACCAAGGTATATTAGAGGTGTTTTATAGTGATTTACAATTCAGCACAACTCCATCTAATCTCTCTGTAAACGTTATACAAAACTGAATTTTTTTTCTGTTACACCTGAGACATGAATCTCTAATGTGGAAATCTGATGTTTAAACTCTCAAAATGTTTTTACTGGCCTAGCTGCAGTTACTAGTTATGATTTGGGTTTATTCTTAACCCATCTCCATCCTCTCAGCACCTTGGGAAATTGGACATACTGAAACGCAAAATGGGGTAGAAACTGAAACACCAAAACATTGAAGGGCTGACCAACTCAAGCATTCTCTCCAGTTCCACTTTGCACAGTAGTAAGTTGTTTTCCCTACCTTCCCAAGTGGTTACAAACCCCGTTAAGTGTATTAGCTGAATCTTAAGTTCATTGGCAAGCCATTTTAACCCACAGAGAACTACTGTGACAGTTATACCGGGACAACATCAATGAAAACTGCAACATCACCTCTGATATCCTCACTTCCACTCTCTTCCCTCTGATCCCTGTTCTTGACTTTCTATTTCCCCAAAATATTATCACACTTAGTTAGATGAAATGGGTAAGACTTTAAGCTCCTAAAAATCTCAGTATAACCCCTTTAAAGCTCTTTGTAACAAGTTACACAGAAGACACCAGTTCAGGAAAACTGAAACATGAAAAAAAAAACAGGTTACCATCACTTTACCATTTCTTTCAAATTATTAACCTGTCTTCCATCTTTTCCCACGGTACTCATCTGTTTAGTTAGGTGTTCTAGCGATATTTCCAACTCAAACACGACCTAACCCAACTCTGTTATAATGTTATACAGAAACTAAAACCTTTAGTAAAACTATAAAACTAAAATATCAAATCCTGATATCCTTGCTTTTATTCTCTTCTGTTATCCGCATAACTGTCTCTCCATTTACCCCTAAGCACTTATTTACTTAGTTACGTGTTGTATATATGTTTTAAACTTAAAGGACAACCTTAGAAACCCTGTTAGCCCCTCTGATGCATTCCATATACTGAACTGAAAGAAATGAAAAACTGCAAACTGGACTGGTGTGAAATTTCTGCTATCGTTTTCTTTTATTCTTTCAGTCTATTTTCTGTTTTCCCCCAACTTGCTCAACTACTTAGTTGTGTGTTTTAATACCGTTTTGTTTTCAAGACAACCCCAGGCAGTCAGCTAAAGTCACAGAAGTTCTTACACAACTTGTAACCTAGGAATCAGAAATAAGAAACTGCTAATGATGTGAAAAGTGAAATGTAATTGATAAACTCTCTTCAGTTTTTATTTCTCTCGTTGCTATCAACCTGTCTTTCAAATCTCTCCCCAGGTGTTTACCTATCTAGTTGAGTATTATTCCACAAGCTTAAACTCGAAATCAACCCCAAACAGTCCACTGTCACATAGTTATACAGAAGACAGTTTTTGGTAACAAAACATAAAGCTGTAGCATTAAATTCTGCTATCCCTTCTTTTATTCCATTCTGTTACTCACCTAACTGTCTCTCAATCTTACCCCTAAGTACTTCTTACCCAGTTAAGTGTTCTATCTCCATTTTAAACTCAAAACTACTCCAATAACACTCACTTAATCCTCTGCACAGAAACAGACACTGAAACTCGACACATCTGCTATTTTAATCATCTTGGTTTTACAGACTGTCTTCCAATTCTCCCCACTAATTTTGGATACTTAGTTAAACATCTCAGTATGGTTTTTAAACTTCAGACAATCCAAGGCGACAGTGTATGCACCTCTGAAACTTCTTACACAAACTCTGTGACACTGAAACATAAAACTGAAACATGACCTGATAACTGCTCCTTGTTTTCTTTCTGTTTGCCCACGGGTGTGTCTCTCACATTTCTTTTCCTATACACCCACTTGCTTAATTAGGTGATCTAGCTATGTCTTAGACTAAGAATTATCTAGACAATCCCACTACAACCACTGATGTAGTTACTATACTAAAACAGAAGTTCATGAATTTAAAACCAAAACTGGAGTTGATGTTCTTTTTTTTTCCTTTCTGTTGCTTACTTCAGTTTAGTATATTACCTAGTTTTCTCCAAACGTGTTTATGTCTTAGCTATGCATTTCAGAAATTTTTTTCTTATGTTTAAAACAACCCCAACACCGTGCTGTTATCTCTACTGAAATAGATTCACACAGAACCCAAAAAGATCCAGAAACTGCAAACAGACTGACAGAAAAACTGATGCATATTTCTTATCTGTTACATTCATCTAGTTTCTAGTTCCTTAGTTTCTTAGCTAGTTGTATTACTATGATTCTATCCTCAAAGTAACCCACAACAACATTGGCTATACCCCTGGGAAGTTGACATGCAGAAACATAAAGTCATGGGGTTTGGATTGGTTATCAGTCTGACACAATCCTTTCAACACCAGGAGGCTTAGTTTTTTTGTAACGTTATAAAACATGAATCGAGCATGAGTTTAGGAATACTACCTTGTGTGTTAAAGCTTGTTTCTCCCTGAGTTGGCCCTTGGTGCTCCCTGGTATTATTTTTTTTCAGCTGGATAGAAACCCAATGCTATGTTCAGTTGTTACTTGATTTAACTTCGTTAGCCAGTATTGATAAGTACAGATTTTGTTTTCTATTAGCAGTTCTTCTTACCTTGATCAGAGGCTAGTTGGCTGGGGATTTTGGCTCACTCCAAGAATGATCTCACTAAGGGAATTTAACACACTAGAATAGAGAAGACAGAGGGAGATATTACAAGTTACCACTTCTCATCACGGAGATGAATAATGAAAGAAGTTGTAGTAACAGAGACTTTTCCTTCTTACATTGCTGATTTACTAGGGTTGCTCTGGTGCGCTGGGCTTAGACACCAATCGGGAAAATGCAGAGAGTAGACAGGGACTTGAGCTACTGATTCAAAGATGAGAGGTTTATGTGTCACAGTTAGAACTTAGGATCCGGGGAGGAAGGAATCAAGAAGGCAGAGGAAACAACCATAAGGCCTTGGCTTACCTTCATGTAGGAGTAACAACGGTTGTCCCTGTCTTGCTATTGGTGTGGGCATGCAAGCGAGGAGAAGACTGACTGGGATGGAGTATTAATTAGTTGGTAGACGCAGGAGGGTCTGACTAAGGGGAATAAACAATCGTTGCTGTAAGTTCCAAAGGGAAT
Organism: Limonium bicolor; assembly: GCA_023374045.1. Taxonomy (NCBI): domain Eukaryota; kingdom Viridiplantae; phylum Streptophyta; class Magnoliopsida; order Caryophyllales; family Plumbaginaceae; genus Limonium; species Limonium bicolor. Next base: position 89,120,282 of record CM041777.1, on the reverse strand, counting down.
TTGAGGGAATCTAGGGTGCTCAAGTTACAAGAGGTTATGGGCGTTGGAAAAATATAACAACCCAGCCTGATAGTTGGGACATGGAGGTGAGTGGATTCTCCCTGTTTTCTATTTTGTTTGTTCGATCAGTTACTGTATCAAGGAAGAAGAAGAAGAAACCGATACTACTACAGAGGTATGTTTGATTCTTCTTTTTTTTGTTGTTACCTTAATAGCCTCACTACTAGTTTGGATTCGTTGGTATTTGTTACTGAATTCGACATAGCTCATCCTGTTAAAGCGTTCAGAAGGTATACGAGAGGTACGGGGTTCGAACTTTAGCTGGAGAGCCTTTGCTCCTTTTTTTTGTATAAGCTATATACATGCTTATTTATATATGTGTGAGACTATATAATATATCGCGTTATTAGCTATGTACGCGACTACTTTATTTTTGTTAAGATGTTATACGACGTTATTATTTATTATTTACCACATTATAGTATCGTAACGTCACATACATGCATTTTCATATTTGTACATATATAAGTACATGACTATATTAATATGTAACGTTGTCACGCTTTCAGACATGTATATACTACACTTAGTTGTTCCTATATTATTATATGTCCGAATCATATAACGTGTTATTTCGGATAATCTCCTAGCGTTTATGATTTTATGTGTTTAATTGTTCAGAGGTGTTTCAACTTACCCCCCATAAAAGAGACTTCTTCCCGAAGTCTTGCTTCCTTAACTGGTGTTTTACATTCTTGTTAAACCTAGGGATCAAGTCCCATATACCATAATTCTCACTACCCATAGGCACTTTGCCACATTAATGGCTTCTCACCAGTTCCCATAGTAATCCAAGGTATTAGCAATGTATATATAACATGCTAAGGTGTAAACTCAAGGTACACAACATTCATTCATAGCACAAAGTACATCCAATACATTACACACGCAATTCAGCACAATTCATACACACAGACCTACCAACCAACGTGCGGTTGTATGAATACACATAGTCAATTTCTAACCAAGGTCCACAGTTCTATTTCACCATTTGTGCTTATAAGCACCATGCCACATCTATGGCGTCACCATCTTCTCACTAATATTTTAACGTACCAATAATTTTCATATATTGTACTCATATACAATCAAGAGGACGAGTCCTTCATTCATAACCATAATGCAATAAAAACAATCCATCAAACGAGTAATAACACGGTAAAATGCAACCTAAAAACGCAACGCGCCTACCCCCCTTAAAAATGGATTACGCCCACGTAATCTTTATTATATCATCCTAGAACCTTGGTTCAAGATGTTTAATTCTCGTGGAGCATTCTGTTTTTTTTAAGCAATTTAGCTCACCTTATAATCCTATCAAATGTCTTGACCATGTTAATGGCTTGGTTTCTGTCTCGACAATTCTTATCGATTTCCATACCGATCTAAAAACGGATTCGGATTTAGCCTCTCTGGGTCTAAAATATTGGCCGATATGTCACTTGTTATTCAACTTGAAAATGTGAAATATGGTCCACCAGCTTCTGCTGTGCGACTCTGATTACTTTCAGGTTTAGTTTTCCCTCACTATACCTTTCAAGGTAATGCATGACTTAATAGTATATGAGTAAAAGTCTTTTGACCGACATAGGGTGTTTTAATTTATACATAATCTCGGTGGATTGTAGCTTGTCGATCCATTTACTCTGGAGGTCAGAAGTTCATGTTTTTAGTGCGCTTTTAAGCATTTGAATTGTTCTTCCTCGCTGACCTTTTGGTTTTAATTCATGTATGTTCTGTAGTAACGATTTTAGTTCTTAGTATTTGATGTGTCATTGCTACAACAACATGTTTGGTATATATTACCGATCATAAGTATGTGTAACATATGATATTTAGTTTCCTTATCATCACCATTGTTCGTAGGAACTAAAATAATTGACTATTATTGATTACCTTTTGCAATTGATTGCAATAGTATATATTTTATGTGTTAACTTTTAGGTTAATAGTTACATCACATCATTTTAAGTCTTCACATATTTGTAACCTTGAAGTTTTTGAATAATGTACCAATGTATTCTACCCGCTCGAGTCATCTAACACCGATATCCCATCTTTCGTACCTTTCTATTCTTGACTTGTAAGATTTCCCACTTATTTGTAGTTCTTGTGTCCTCTTGTAGGAGGTTTCGGGAATCATCCAACACCGACGTGATCAGCGTAAGTGTTGGGCTACCCCTTAACCCCAATTTGTGCTCAGTGTCACTTGACCTGGCCAGGGTCGAGCTCAACGTTGCACGTCCTGTTTAAACGACCAATCAATTTAACTAATTTAAGTTCTTATCTCACTTGTTCCTAGTTAACTAGCAATCAATTCATGGATTGTTATTTACATCTAAGCCTTTAAGTTAATTCTTTAAATTCTCCAACTATATATATATCTAAATGTGTACATATATATATTCGCTCATTCTTGTATCCAAAATATATGTATACTTATGTGTTATACGTTCCAAGGTCGTACTTGTATCACAATACCCTTTTGACTGATATGTATACTCACATATGATTGTTTCCATAGATTTAATGGTATATTGATACATACATTTATGTCCTCCTGATGTCGTAAGTTCTTTTCATCCCAATCTTCGTACCATGTGTACATATACGTGTAGTTTAACAACTTCTAGTGTTAGCCATTGGGATATACGATTCTATATTTCCAAGTTATCATATTATTACTATTTTCTCCTCGCTTACAAATGATCTTAGCCCATCAGCTTATTTTGTTGGCAATTTCCAAATTTCAGTACCTAATTATTCATCCATATTCGATTCCCTATGCATTCCTAATTTGGACCTTAATCTACTACCCGAATTCGGCTAAGTCGGAACCATTCCAAATCTGAGTTCCTAATTAATTTGACTGATTTTGCTTTGCTTGACCAATTAGGCCCACTTCGATCTGACTTAATGTTCCAAATTTTTAATTCTTTTAAGGAACTATCTATAAAACCCAGTTTTATTTTTTTTTATTTTTTTATTTTGATCTCATTAAGTTCAATTTATTTACTCTAGTTTCCATTCTTTCTCATGTGTTTCTCTTACTTGATGTTGTTTGACTCCCTACTCGCGGGTCCACCAACTAATGGCGCGTAATCCATAGTTATTACTATAGAGATCTCACTATTTATTTTTGGTCTTTAATCTGTAGTGTTAACTCGAGTTGGATGTAGTTGAGTTCTACAGAAATTGTGTCTTCTTGATTTTTACATGTACATACATCGGTGCATGTAAAGTTTGCTAACTCTTATTCAGAGTTCCTCGCGTTTATTTAGTTACGTTTTACTCGACGTAGTTTACCTTCGGTCAAGGGTCTATTAGTCTTACTCTTCCAAGGTTGCCTCGATGTAGTCACCGAATCTATATTTGGTTAGGTTATATTGACTACGTTATGTTGTAGTTGAGTGAGGTTATTACTCGGAAACATTGTGACAATCTTGACTGAGGTTATAGTAAAGCTTAAACCAATAACTTGTTGAAAGGTCTTGCATTGGCCCGTGGTTATATTTATAAATGTAATGCATTGTAAGTCTATTACATATAAGTCTGTCGGGACAAGTTTTATGCATGTATTGAACACTCAGTTAAACCTCACCTGAATATGGCACTAGGTGCTCTTTGATATGTATATCTTGTGAGCATAACCTTTATTGGTACTAGAGTTTTCATTGTATTAATTAGTGAGGCTTTGTACCATTCCCTTCATAGTCATAGTGAAGGACAAAAAGAAAATCTTAAGGGTTCGTCTTTATTAAGCTGAATACTATAGCCCTCTATGGTATTCCCTGGGAACTTAATTTTACATTGTATGCATATTCTTTAATTTGATCTCCGTGATCATGGTACTCGATAATTGTTTGAAACATAATGACACACTCGCTCCCATTTGGGTTATGCCTGTATGGGCAACCGATGCCTCATAATAATGGTTACTTACAATGTTTGAGGGATCTGTTTGGGATCCTAATGCCAATGCGTGTTTTGATCTCAAGGAACGACAACAATTGGTTGATAAAAACTGTTTAGCAAGAAGCAGCGAGGAACAGTTGGTATCAAGCTAGAGGACATGAGCTTTATGGTGAGGTCACAGTAGTCATATAATTGGATAATCATGTGCAAATGGTGAGATGGGTAATGTATGGTGATGGTGGCTATTTGAGGATATATGTTGCACGCTAGACTAGCGACTAGATATTGTAGCAATTGTTGCCTTAGTTAATGGTGTGGTACTGTATTTTTATAGAGTAGAAAAATAACATGCAAAGTTTAACCTTCACTGGACGATTGTTAGGTTCTTAAGGGGTCAACAATTCGAACAAGGAGAGAGTGAAGGCGACGCTTGTATGTATTCTCCTCATCCATCGGTAGTAGAAACAGAAAGGAACCCAGTTATGGTCACCGATTTCAATAGTTTGAGATCAAGGAATGTAGAAGGATAATTGAGTAAGAAGAGGAATAAAGGAGGTGGTGGCGATGCATACTGATCGTCAGTTGAGGCGTTATGCCTTTCAGGTAATGTAGAGAATGAAGAGGAACATGAGAAGAGCACGATATTGATTGAATCCAATATTATATCTTAGTGTATAGAATGGTCCTACTTTATTAAGCATTGTAACTTGTACCAATTTTATGGTGTAATTTTGTCTCAACTATATTCTCTTATTTTGTTGTTTCATGAAAGGTTTACTAAAATTAGCCTCTCAAGTGTATGAATTGTATAATTTCTTTCAATCCCATCCTTAGCTTACTTAATTGCTTATTTGAGCTTTATTTATTTCATAAATATTATGGTATTTCGGTCTTCTTTGCTGGTGAGGTAGGGTCCTATCGACTGCTAAGCATGTCGACCCAAGTTACCGCTAAAGTTGGTCGCTCTATGGGTATTATCCCTTTGGCAACATCTATTGTATAGTATAGTCTTTTCTTCATGGGTTGATTGTAAAACATTAAGTTGATACCGGATCGGGTCTTCCCGAGTGTGAGGAGGCTTTCTACCTCTCCGGCGTTCTTTCTATGATTTGAAATGGACCCTAGGGACGTAGAGGTTGGGTGTAGGTGTCTGTTAGGTATCCAGTAATTACTGGGGAAGAACCCTAACTAACGCTCCTCACATACTAACCCTTAACCCCGTTCCCCGAATTCAGGTTTTCCTATACTCGGTACTTCTCTGTTCCAGTCATCAGAGCGAAACTACGCTCTGATACCACTTTCTGTAACACCCCCGAATAATGACCAACAAATAAACGACGCGCCAAAAGCCATCACGAGTTATCTACGCAGCGGTTCAAATCTGCATCCGGGTGCTACAGATGCCTACCACCCACGTGGTTGACAGACCACATTACTAACACCAAGTTACGGTCTGCATGACTAGAATCGGCCCTCTATCAAAACTCATATACAATTTAAAATAAAACTCCCAAATGGCGAGTGTCTACAACAAAATTAGCATATCATAAACTGAAAATTACATCTCGGGTTTAGTAACAACCCATACATTGAACATACTACTACAACTCAAAAGTCATGCCCTAATGGACTACCCCCATGGTAGCCATCCCGCCTACGCTCCGTTATCGTCCGGCACAATACCTGTAAAAATTGGGTTGTAAAGGACTCAGCAAACTACGCTGAGTATGAACATGTGTAGCCCGTATGTTGCCGGGCTACACGACTACTTGGTCGAATATTATTAGGTCCAATTTACATGCTATAATAAAGTAGTAAAGCACACCACAATACATCATGATGTCATACACACTTAAGGGTAGCAAGCATAAGCAAAAAGCAACCAAGCATAACTTGCAAATAGCATAGCAACGTCAAACACGCCACCCAGCACAATAAGCTGTTAATGTAGCAACAACAATCAAGTAATTTATAGGACGTGTGCGTAGGTATATTATATCGATGATCCTCACTATGGGATCATTCAAGAGATTTCGTATTGTTTTATTTTTCTCATTACACAAGTTTACCTTCCTTCTCTTGCACCGAGTAAGGGGATATAGGTTAGGTCCCGAGACTTTATTACATAGGTGCTATTCAGCCCTTCTTTCTTAAAGGTTCACATTTGTATAATTTCTTATTTGCTTGATCTCATTACACATGCTTTCCTTTATTCCCATGGTGTGTATTTTCTTTCTCTTCCCTTGCACCAGGTCTGGGGATATAGTTTAGATCCCGTGACCTTATCATGTAGGTGCCAGTTGTTCCTTATCTCTTTAAGACTGTGTGTGAATTCTCTTATCACCACAAGATGGAGAACGTCTTCTCCATAGCTAATCCTCCATTCCCGGTGTCATGCGTCAAGGAAGAGGGGTGACCTCTAGAACCCAGGATGTGCTCCACCAATAGTCGGTCGAGGGATCTGATCCTGATACCAACTCCCGAGCGTCCCTACCGCGCGGCCCGAGAAGTCATCTTCCCGGATTATCCTCATGTTCCACCAGCTGATATTTTATTATCATTATCATCAATAGCTTGACACCGTAGTGGGTGTCGTTAGAAGTCCTCTATAGTTAGAGAGGAGTTTTCTCTTTGTATAGTTCTTTATTTTGTTTACGTAGTTCGTCATGTTCCAACTCAAAGTTCCATAAACGAGAAAGGGACTAAACTACTGTGTGCGCGCATGTAATATGCAACAATGATATAACAAGCATATAAGCAAGTCACAACCAGCAATCCAATTTCATGCTTTAGTCTTCTGGTCATTGTCAAACAAGGCGCACAGCAAACAAGCCGTGTAACACGGCAACATACGGACCACACATATCCATACCTTATTTAGAAGCAAGTGTCGTCTCACACACGGGTTCCTGGTGTTATAACCCAAAAGTTCGTTACAATTTTATTTCGTGTAACGTTGTCTTATGCTGAGATATTTCATTATTCAGGACAAGGAGGTCCATTCTAATTAAGCTGGGGACGAGGAAGTCTTTTTCCCTTCCCATTTGATTTTCTGGTGAGAACCTATTATTATTCCATAATAAATCATCCTTAATTACTTCCCTAACCACGTTTCTCACCACGCTCTCACTATCTAATTTCCTGATCAGTTTCAACTGTTGAGACGCTCCTCTCTCTCAACTCTCTCTCTGTATTCTCATACCCTTCTCGATCTGTAAGGGTTGCTGTGCCGGTTTGAAGATTCGAGTCTCTGCTGTGGATCCATCCTCTTCGTCGCGTTTCCTATTCAGTTTAAGGTACAGTATTTAGCCTTCTTCGGTTCCACAGTTCTGAGGATTTTCGCGTTCTAATTTCCCCTCTTCAATCTGATTGTGAATCAGTGGTTTTTCCCGCATTCTTTGTCAATTCTCTTCTACTGTTGGCGTCGTCCGCGAATCCGCTGCCTTTGCTGTCAGAATTCAGGTGAGAATGGTATTTCAGATTGCAGTTTCAGTTTCAGGGTTTAGGTTTGCATTTCTGATTTGGGGTTGCAATTGTGTTTAGTCAGAGGTTTGGCATTGCGTTGTTGGTCTGCGTTGCTGGAACTGTGTTGGCCTAGACTCTGCTATTCAGATTGTGGTTCGTCTGCTGTTAATCCGAGGTAGGTGGCTTATGGATTCGGCTAGGGTGTTCAGCCATGGGGCGTTTCGAATTTTGGTTTCTAATGTGTGAACTACCTCTGCGTTGTGTTTGTGAATCAGTCCGTTTGCGTTGTTTGAATAATTACAAACCCCCAAGGTTGTTTTAATGCTCTACTTCTGTTTTGTTGTGTTAAACCCTCTGTTTTGCTGTGAATTCGTTTCTGGAAACTGCACATTTTGGTGTGTCCGAACGTCTGTCCGAGCTTTGACGTTCGGACATACCCTGTTGCGCTTTAAATTTCTAAAGTTTTTGCTGTGTCCAAACTTCCGTCCGAGCTTTGAAGTTCGGACACAGCCTTCTGCGTTCTCTGATTTTGGCTTCGACTTGTGTCCGAACATGGATGTCCGGACACAAGCTCGGACCCTACGCTTGTTTGTTTTTCCGAAAAGCGTCCGAACATTAGTCCGAACATTGATGTTCGGACACCTCTGTCTCTACTACTGTTATAAGGTTCGACCTGTGTCCGAACTTCGTAGTTCGGACACATGTTCGGACATCTGTCTGATTTCGACTTCTGAGTCTCGACTCGTGTCTGAACATTGATGTCCGGACACAAGTTTGGACATGCTACTGTTTTGACCTTAACTTGCTCGTTTGAGCTCCGTTTTGACTTCCGTCTGCGGGGTTGGATTCCCCTTCTGATTTCCAAGCTATCTTATGTGCTTTCTGGTGCCTTTGGTCCACACATTCTTAATGGTTTTAAGCTTCTGTTTTGGGACCTAGTTATCTCTGTGTCTGAACCTTTGGATGGCTGGTCTCGCTGTCTCGTAGCGCGCTATGTAGGATCCTTCTGTTCACGGGTGATGTTCCCCGTTCTGTTCACAGGTGTTTTTCACCTGTTCTGTTTACGAGTGAGGTTTCCTCGTTTTGTTCACGAGCTAGTTGTTTGTTCTGTCTGTATGCTGTGATCAACTAGTGTCCCGCTCTGTTTTCAGCCTTTGTCTGCTTCTGACTCTGTTTAGTCCTCTATTGTACGGACTTCTGTTCTGTTTTCTGACATGCTTATGGATTCCTTTGACTCCTCCTGATTTGTTAACATTCTATAAATGTTTTGAGCATGCTGGTTGATGAAGTTTGTCATCTACTGGGCATAGTTGTGTTCTCATTCCCCTACTTTATCTAACATTGCAGATTGATCAGCGAGGATCACTTTGCTAAGCTCTGAGTTTAGTTTGTTTTGTTATTTCGTTCTCGGGGACTTTGTATTTGAATTTGAGCCTTTGGGCCTCTTCTGTTAGCTCTTGCTTTTGGTATTCGTTTTGGTGGGTTCTGTTCTAACTTTGAGATGTTACGACATCATTTTGGTTTATACTTTATTCAAGTATTTGTTTGGGCCATATTTGATTATCTGTATAAGTCTGTTTATTAGAGCCTTGCGTTATTATGTAATAATACGCGGCGTGTAATACCCCTAACTCCTAGGCCAGTGTTTGGGTGTGTTACATTTATTGGTATCAGAGCTCTGGGTTCTAATCTGCTGGGATTTTAAGTTAGCCAGTCAGTCAGAAACGTCAGTGTTAGTGTCTGAGTCTTACTGCCTGCTGTTGGACTTTCAGAATGCCGCCAAGAAGAGCAACGAACCCTCCACGAAATGTGGCTGATGCTGTTCAACAGTTCATGACGTAGCTCATGCAGACCATGGCTGCAGGAGGAGGACCAGTTGGAGGGCCAGGCCCAGCTGGGGCTGATGCTGGAGGCCGGAATGTGAAGGCGCTTCAGGAGTTCATGAAGCTGAAGCCGCTGTCATTCGATGGGGTAGGAGACCCCCAGGAGGCCAGTCATTGGTTGACTGAGGTCGAGGATTTGCTGCGTGTGATGGGCTCTGAGGAGGAGCAGAAGGTGGACTTCGCCACCTTTCTTTTCAAGGCCGAAGCCTAGGAGTGGTGGAGGTCAGTGATGGGCAGATTCCCACAGCCTTAGACGTGGGAGCGCTTAGCGTGGGAGGCAGTTCACTGGCAGTTCTACCCCGATGTGTATAAGGACCAGCGTATCTTGGAGTATAACCGACTACGCCAGGGTAGGGATATGAGTGTGGAGGAGTACGTCAGGAAGTTCATCAGCCTGTCAAAGTTTGCACCTGAGCCGGATGAGCATAGCAAGGCCAGGAAGTTTGAGAGCGGTCTGAGGCCAGACATTCACTTTGCTGTGACGCCGCTGCATCACAAGACCTTCAGGGACGTTGCTGATGTCGCCCTGTTGGTAGAGGCTGATCTGAGGGGCCGCCAGTCTGGCGGGAAGGACCAGAAGAGGAAGCAGAGGTCCGATGAGAGTGATAGGAGGGATCAGCCTGCTTCTCAGAAGAAGCAGTCTACTGGAGATCGAGCTGGAGACCGCTCTGGAGATCGTTCACGGGATAGAGGTGGTTCGTCTTCATCAGCTCCCGCTCCAAAGTGCCGGGTCTGCGGCAAGTTTCACAGGGGTCAAGACTGTTATAGGAAGTCAGGAGCCGGCTTCAAGTGCGGCTCCTTGGACCTCAGGATTGCTGATTGCCCTCAGGTCGAGAGGAGCAAGGGTAGCTCTGGAGGTAGAGCTGGTGAGTCTGCTTCAGGGTCCAGAGATCGAGACCGGGCTGAGCAGAAGAAGCCCCAGGGCCAGGCCAGAGTGTACGGGATGGCTGGAGAGAGAGACCGATCGACTGACAGAGTTGTCACAGGTATTCTCCAGCTGTCTTCTCGTTCTGTTTTCTGCTTGTTTGACTCTGGAGCCACCCACTCTTTTATTTCTGCTGAGTTAGTGGGTGAGCTCGGTTTGCCTGTTGTGCCTCTGGGTGTTGAGCTGTGTGTGCATAGTCCATTAGTTAGAGACTCTTCTATGCTTTTGAACTCTGTTTGTAAATAGTCCTGTGTTAGTCAGAGATAGGACTCTGTTTGCTAACCTCATCCCGATGGAGATGACTACTTTTGATGTGATTTGGGCATGGATTGGCTTGCTGCGCACCATGCCCACATTGATTGTGCTGCTTCGAGAGTGACCTTTGAGGAGCCTGGTCAGCCCCGCCTAGTTGTAGCAGGGAATGGACTCCCGTGCTCGCCGCCAGTCATATCAGCCATGCAGGCGTTTCGTTTTCTGAGGAAAGGATGCCAGGGATATCTGTGCTACATCCCTGAGGTTCGCAAGGATACGAAGTTGGAGGAGATTCCAGTAGTCAGAGACTTCCCAGATGTGTTCCAGGATGATGTACCTGGGCTTCCCCCTGTCAGAGAGGTGGAGTTCTCGATCGAGCTCGCACCTGAGACTCAGCCCATTTCTAAGGCCCCATACCGGATGGCGCCTGCTGAGCTCAAGGAGTTGAAGGTCCAGTTGCAGGAGCTGCTGGATAAGGGCTTCATCCGCCCTAGTGTGTCGCCTTGGGGAGCGCCAGTGTTATTTGTCAAGAAGAAGGACGGTAGCATGCGGTTGTGCATTGACTACAGGGAGCTCAACAAGGTTACCATTAAGAATAGGTATCCTCTCCCTCGCATTGATGACTTGTTCGACCAGTTAGCAGGAGCTAAGGTGTTTTCGAAGATCGATCTGAGGTCCGGTTATCATCAGTTAAGGATTAAGGCAGACGATGTGCCTAAGTCCGCCTTCAGGACTCGTTATGGACACTACGAGTTCTTAGTGATGCCATTCGGTCTGACGAATGCGCCTTCTGTATTTATGGACATGATGAACCGGGTGTTCAAGCCGTTTTTGGACCAGTTCGTTGTGGTGTTTATTGATGACATCTTGGTGTATTCCAAGAGTGCTGAGGAGCACGAGGAGCATTTGAGGACTGTTCTCCAGACTCTGAGGGAGAAGGAGCTGTATGCGAAGTTGAAGAAGTGTGAGTTCTGGTTGGATCAGGTGGTATTCTTGGGACACGTTGTCTCCAAGGATGGTATCTCCGTAGATCCGGAGAAGATTAGAGCTATTACTGAGTGGGCCAGGCCTACTAATGTTGGAGAGATTCGTAGCTTCCTTGGATTAGCGGGCTACTATCGTAAGTTTGTGGAGGGCTTCTCCAAGCTAGTGATCCCTTTGACTCGTCTACTGCAGAAGGATGTGAAGTTTGAGTGGAGTGAGGCATGTGAGCTGTGTTTTCAGGAGCTGCAGAGGAGGTTGACGTCTGCGCCGATTCTGACCCTTCCAGAGGGTAATGAGGGTCTGGAGGTTTTCTGTGATGCGTCCCATAAGGGACTTGGGTGTGTGCTGATGCAGCATGGGAAGGTAGTAGCATATGGCTCTCGTCAGTTGAAGCCATATGAGAAGAACTATCCGACCCACGACCTGGAGTTAGCTGCTGTGGTGTTTGCGTTGAAGATTTGGAGGCACTACCTCTATGGGGCAGCGTGCAAAGTTTATACGGACCACAAGAGCTTCAAGTATCTGTTCACTCAGAAGGAGTTGAACTTGAGGCAGAGGAGGTGGCTGGAGTTGCTGCACGATTATGATCTGGAGATTCTCTACCACCCGGGTAGGGCGAATGTGGTTGCTGATGCGCTCAGTAGGAGGGGTCCGTCTGGAGCCGTTTGTGCTATGTCTGGTATGCAGAGGTCTGCTCTTGAGTTGCAGCGTATGGGTATCTGGGTCGTCGTCCAGAGAGGTCCGGGATGTTAGCAGCGTTGCAGATTCAGCCTACCTTGATCGACCGGATCAAGGCCAGTCAGGAGCACGATGTCAGTTTGTGTAAGATCAGAGAGAGTGTTGCTGCTGGTCAGGAGTCTGAGTTCCGGGTTTCAGAGGATGGCTGCCTGAGGTTCAGAGACCGTGTTTGTGTGCCTGCAGACGACGCCTTGAGGCGGGAGATTATGCAGGAGGCTCATGGAGCCCCGTACTCGGTACACCCAGGAGGTGTGAAGATGTACCGGGACCTACGTGAGACATTCTGGTGGAGCAACATGAAGAGGGATATTTCAGACTTTGTATCCAGATGTCGGACCTGTCAGCATCAAAGCCGAGCATCAGAGGCCAGCTGGTTTGCTTCAGCCTCTTCCCGTTCCGGAGTGGAAGTGGGAGAGCGTCGGTATGGACTTCGTTATGGGACTGCCTAAGACTCCGAGGGGTTTTGATGCGTTTGGGTGATAGTGGACCGGCTCACGAAGAGCGCTCACTTCTGCCTGTCAGGAAGACTTACAGTTTGCACGCTTGGCTCAGTTATATGGATGAGATTGCGTCTGCACGGAGTTCCAGCTTCGATTGTGTCTGACAGAGATCCGCGTTTCGTGTCCAGATTCTGGCAGAGTTTGCACCAGGCTATGGGGACGAGGTTGTCTTTCAGTTCAGCTTATCATCCTCAGTCAGATGGTCAGACAGAGAGGACGAATCAGGTCCTTGAGGACATGCTCAGAGCATGTGTGTTGGACTTCGGGGGCAGCTGGGATCAGCACGTTGCTTTGATAGAGTTTGCTTATAATAATAGCTTCCAGACCAGTATCGGGATGGCTCCGTTTGAGGCCTTGTATGGCAGGAGATGCAGGTCACCCATCTGTTGGGATGATCTGAAGGAGAGCCGTGATTGGTCCAGACTTAGTTCAGGATGCTGTGGGCAAGATTCAGTCTATCAGAGAGCGCTTGCTTGTGGCTCAGAGTCGTCAGAAGAGTTACGCCGATCAGAGGAGGCGACCTCTAGAGTTTGAGGTGGGCGACCATGTGTATCTGAAGGTTTCTCCAGTTCGAGGAGTTGTCCGGTTTGGGAAGAGAGGCAAGCTTAGCCCTCGCTTTGTGGGTCCTTTTGAGATCCTGGAGAGGATCGGACCGGTTGCCTATCGTTTAGCTTTGCCACCGTCGTTGGCTGGAGTCCACAGTGTCTTTCATGTTCTATGCTGAGGAAGTATATTCCGGACCCATCTCATGTGATTGACTTCAGTCCGCTTCAGTTGAGGGAGGACTTCACGTTCGAGGCAGTTCCTTCGAGGATTTTAGCGCGGGATGTCCGCAAGCTCAGGAGTAAGACCATGCCCTTGGTGAAGGTGCAGTGGTCGGGTCAGTCAGAGGAGGAGGCGACCTGGGAGGTCGAAAGCGAAGTGCGCTCCAAGTTTCCCGCCCTTTTCGAGCAGTAGGTATGTTTTAATTTCGAGGACGAAATTCTTTTAAGGGGGAGGTGATGTTATAACCCAAAAGTTCGTTACAATTTTATTTCGTGTAACGTTGTCTTATGCTGAGATATTTCATTATTCAGGACAAGGAGGTCCATTCTAATTAAGCTGGGGACGAGGAAGTCTTTTTCCCTTCCCATTTGATTTTCTGGTGAGAACCTATTATTATTCCATAATAAATCATCCTTAATTACTTCCCTAACCATGTTTCTCACCACGCTCTCACTATCTAATTTCCCGATCAGTTTCAACTGTTGAGACGCTCCTCTCTCTAAACTCTCTCTGTATTCTCATACCCTTCTCGATCTGTAAGGGTTGCTGTGCCGGTTTGAAGATTCGAGTCTCTGCTGTGGATCCATCCTCTTGTCGCGTTTCCTATTCAGTTTAAGGTACAGTATTTAGCCTTCTTCGGTTCCACACAGGATTTTCGCGTTCTAATTTCCCCTCTTCAATCTGATTGTGAATCAGTGGTTGTTCCCGCATTCTCTGTCAATTCTCTTCTACTGTGGCGTCGTCGCGAATCCGCTGCCTTTGCTGTCAGAATTCAGGTGAGAATGGTATTTCAGATTGCAGTTTCAGTTTCAGGGTTTAGGTTTGCGTTTCTGATTTGGGGTTGCAATTGTGTTTAGTCAGAGGTTTGGCATTGCTTGTTGGTCTGCGTTGCTGGAACTGTGTTGGCCTGGACTCTTCTATTCAGATTGTGGTTCGTCTGCTGTTAATCTGAGGTAGGTGGCTTATGGATTCGGCTAGGGTGTTCAGCCTTTGGGCGTTTCGAATTCTGGTTCTAATGTGTACTACCTCTGCGTTGTGTTTGTGAAAGTCGTTTGCGTTGTTTGATAATTACAAACCCCCAAGGTTGTTTTAATGCTCTACTTCTGTTTTGTTGTGTTAAACCCTCTGTTTTGCTACGAATTCGTTTCTGGAAATTGCACATTTTGGTTTGTCCGAACGTCTGTCCGAGCTTTGACGTTCGGACATACCCTGTTGCGCTTTAAATTTCTGAAGTTTTCGCTGTGTCCGAACTTCCGTCCGAGCTTTGAAGTTCGGACACAGGCTTCTGCGTTCTCTGATTTTGGCTTGACATGTGTCCGAACATGGATGTCGGACAAAGCTCGGACCCTACGCGTGTTTGTTTTTCCGAAAAGCGTCCGAACATCAGTCCGAACATTGATGTTCGGACACCTCTGTCTCTACTACTATTATAAGGTTCGACTTGTGTCCGAACTTCGTAGTTCGGACACATGTTCGGACATCTGTCTGATTTTGACTTCTGAGTCTCGACTCGTGTCCGAACATTGATGTCCGGACACAAGTTCGGACATGCTACTGTTTTGACCTTAACTTGCTCGTTTGAGCTCCGTTTTGACTTCCGTCTACGGGGTTGGATTCCCCTTCTGATTTCCAAGCTATCTTATGTGCTTTCTAGTGCCTTTGGTGCACACATGCTTAATGGTTTTAAACTTCTGTTTTGGGACCTAGTTATTGATGAAGGGAAAATATGTCCAGAGGCTTTAAAGAAAGAGCAATAGCCTAGTAATGCCAGGGCAACGACCGGGCGCCCACAACAAAGCCCAAACAGAACACAAGCAGCGACCGGTCGCCTTCGACCGGGCACCAAGAGCCCTTGATCATGGCGTAGAGAGCGACCAATCGCCAGTGGTCGGCTATCAAAAGTGTCGCCACGACCGGTCGTTTACGACCAGTCGCCCGGGAATGTAAGATGCAGTGTAATAAGCGACCGGTCGCCTGAGGCCGGTCGCTAAGTAGAATATAAATAAGCGGCCGGTCGTCTGTGACCGGTCGGTAGGGAGATTAGGATAAGATATTTATCCTAAGATATTTATCAGATATTTTGTAAGTCTGCCAAGATATTTTTGTGCCAACATGGCACAACAGGAACACTATAAACAGGGATTCACCCTTCAATAAAAGGCAGGCGAACATACCTGAGAATTTTCACTGTTACATTGTGTTGTTACGAACCTCTCTTTCCATCCCTGTTCTTGCACTCCCCCTTTCGGTAACAAGGTAACTCGTTAGAACTCAGCGATAGATTAGGATCCCAATCATTAAATTACGTGAAAGGACTGTGTGAGGATCTTGGGGTTTATACCATTTCATTTGGCGCCGTCTGTGGGAACGAACAGCTCAGATCTAGCAACCACGAGTCCACCAACAAGAATAACAACTTTGGAAAACATACGAAGTCGACACATCTGAGAACAAAATTATGTTTTTTGCAGGTTAGGTACGAAGATGGCACCCAGAACAAGGAAAAATCTGCAAACCAACGACGGAAGCACTGGGCCCGAGACAACCTACGACTCCATTTCCAAAAAAGACCTAGAGAACATGCTGGCGAGCCTCACTAGATCAATCGATGAAAAAATCGTGGAAGGAAACGAGCTCCTGCAATAGGAATTGATGCAGAGAGACGAGGAATTCCAGCGAAAGTGGGAGGAGATGTCAGAGGCGATAGATCTCCTGAAGGGTCGGGATGCGGCCGGAAGCAATGACGGGAAAAGAGGCACCCGAGGGGCGCCTTAATCACTATCGAAGAAGAAGAAGATGATGCCATTGACATGAGCCTATACCCCTTCTCTGAGAAGATCCGCAGAGCTAAACTCCCACCCCACTTCGTTGCCCCGGCGGTGGAGAAGTATGACGGTACTGGGGATCCTACTCAGCACATTAAGAAGTTCATGTTTGCCATGAACACCCAGGGGATTAGCTCCCTCTCCCTGTGCAACTTGTTCCCTGGAACACTCTCCAAGAGAGCCTTGAGCTGGATCTCGTCCAGGCCACCCCAGTCGATCTCCAGTTTCAAACAACTAACCGAGGAGTTCCAACAATACTTTGTGGCCAGTAAGAAGGTGAAAAGAGAAACGATAGAGCTCATGGATGTGAAACAGGCGAAGGGAGAGACTGTAAAAGAATACAGTGAGCGGTTCCACAAGCAGGTGGCTGAAATCGACGATATCGATGAAAAGATACTGATCAAAGCCTTCGGTAATGGCTTGGCCCACCCCCGCCTCGCTGGAAAGATAGCCACCAAGGCGCCAAAGTCGCATGGTGAGTTAGCCGAGATGATCCACGACTTCCTCAAATCGGAAGTTGCGGAGAATAACGCCAAGGAGCTCCTCAACAGCTTTAGAGCCCCCGCCGTGGGTGAGAAGAAGGCAGGCCAGACAGGAGGGGCGGTTGCAGCCGGAGGATCGCACCAGGGGGGAAGCCGATACAAGCCTTATTCCAAGACCCCGGCCCCCAGGGACAGCAGGCCTCGAGCTCCAGAACCTTCCCGACGGTATCGATAGACCCAGGGAAATATGCCGCTGCCGTAAGAGAGGGGCTTCTACCCCCACCAAGAAAACCCTTCCCGGGAGAGGTGCCGGTGGCCTTCTGTGAGTACCATGGGCACCACAGCCACAGAACCGTAAACTGCGCGAACCTCGCCAAGGAGCTAAGGATAATTGAGGAGAACAAGAAGAAAGGAAGGGGAGGCCAGCAAAGATTGCACCATGGTAGCCAGTCCTCTAGGCCAAAACCAGAAGAAGAGGTCCACCCCGAATTGGATCATAGCAAGTCCTTCGGGGTAATCACAGGACTATTCTCAGAAGTAGGGCCCTTGACCCCCAATGAAAGGAAAAGACACGTCCACGAGGTTCACCGAGAACTCCGGACAAGAAGGATACGAAACATAGAAGCTCCCCCCAATCTACTTCACTGAGGACGATGAAGACGGAGTCCTGTACCCGCACAACGATCCACTGGTCATAAGGGCTCAAGTGAATGACCGCATGATGGGAGGAATCCTGGTCGACAGCGGGCAGGTGCAAACGTCATTTTGTGAGGCAGTAAGGAAACTCGAGATACCGGAAGATAAGATCAAGCCCTACTCAGCGTACGGGAGGTTTTGTAGGAGGAATCTCGGCTAAATCTACAGGAAGCATCGACTTCACCATCACCCTAGGGCAGGGAGACGAGAGGCGCACGGAAGAACTGACGGCCTTCATCCTTCCCGGGCTCTCTGGGTACAACATGTACCTCGGGCGACCAGGAATAAACGCCTTCAGAGCCATTTGTAGCACCCACCATCTGAAAATGAAGTACTGACCCGGTCAGGGAAGCTCGTTACGGTGAGGGGAAGCCAGAAAGTCGCGCGGGTGTGTGAAGTACGGATCATGGAAGGTCTGCCAGAAAATGAGACCGTCAAAACCACGGGGTCCGAAAAAGAATTCGAGGGAAAGCCCCCCCTTCCCGACGAAACAACAGGGCGGTACGAGGCCCCCGCCGATCCTCCAAAAGAGAAGGGCCACATTCGCCTGGAGCACAGAGGAGATGCCCGGAATAAGCCCAGACGTTATCCAGCATAATCTCAACGTAGACCCAGCGCACCCGTCAATCCGCCAAAGAAGAAGGGTGGTCGGGGCAGAAAGGGACCAGGCTGCTCGAGAAGAAGTCCGGAAGCTCCTGCAAGCGGGTTTTATCAGAGAAGTGTCTTACCCCAAGTGGCTGGCAAACGTGGTCATGGTAAAGAAGTCTAATGGGAAATGGAGAATGTGCGTGGATTTCACCGACCTAAATAAAGCATGCCCCAAAGACTTTTACCCGTTGCCATCAATAGACAGACTGGTTGTCTCGTCGGCCCAGAGCTCCGTCTGAGCTTCCTGGACGCATTCTCCGGGTATAACCAGATAAAGATGAACGAGAAGGACTCTGAGAAAACTTCTTTCGTCACCTCAGCAGGAATCTTCTGCTACAAAGTGATGCCGTTTGGATTAAAGAATGCCGGCGCAACTTTCCAACGAATGATAGACAAGGTATTCCGGGAGCAACTCTCGAGAAATGTGGAAGCTTACGTAGATGACATAGTCGTGAGAAGTCCGTCCAAAGAGCAGCACATGAAAGACTTGGAAGAGACGTTCACCACGCTCGACAAATTCCAAATCAAGCTAAACCCGGAAAAATGAGTATTCGGGGTCACCAAAGGAAAATTCCTTGGCTTCACGTCGGCAACGAGGGATAGAGGTGGATCCGGAAAAGACCCAGGCGATTCTTGACCTCAGCCCTCCCCGAAGCATCAAAGATGTCCAAGCCCTCAACGGAAGGCTCATGCCCTGAGTAGGTTCTGCTCAAAGTTACAGGAAAAGGCAATCCCGTTCTTCAACATACTAAGGAAGAACAGCAAGTTCCAGTGGGGCCAGGAATGCAAAGAAGCCTTCGAAAAGATCAAAGAAATGCTCCGAGAGTTACCCAAGCTGGGAGTCCCAGCGCCGGCCAGGACCTTACCTCTACCTGTCCGCATCAGCAAGCGGTGGGCGGGGGGTAGCAGCGGTCCTAATCATGGAGCACGAAAAAAAGGAGATTCCCGTCTACTACACAGGAAAGATCCTGACCTCCGTAGAGAGACGCTACACCAACATTGAAAAGGTTTTCCTTGCTCTGGTGGTGGCATCCCGGAAGCTGCGCCCATATTTCCAATCGCATCGAATCCTTGTAAGGACTAACTGGCCGCTGAAGCAAATAACGAATAATCCGAATGCGTCGGGACGCATGGTAAGCTGGGCAGTCGAGCTCACCCAATATGAAATCCACTTCCTACCACGAACGGCAATCAAGGCTCAAGCCCTAGCGGACTTCATAACGGAGACCAGCTTCGACCAAGAAGAGGGAAAGCCACCCACCCCCTTCATCATCCAGGTAGACGGCGCTCGGTGCAAAACAGGGGCGGGAGCGGGGATTGTAGTCCAGACTCCCGACGGACGGGACATCAATTACGCCTTCCGACTGGAGTTCGAAGTAACCAACAACGAAGCCGAGTACGAAGCTCTCATTCAAGGCCTAGAGGTCGCCATCGCCCTAGGTGCAACAGACCTGGAGATATACTCAGACTCCTTGCTGGTCACCCGCCAGCACGACAACATATATGAGGTAAGGAAGAAGAAAAACTCTGGAGGTACTTGCTAAGGGTTCAAGAGCTAAAAGCAAGCTTCTTAAGATGTGAGCTGAAACACCTCCCTCGGACGAAAAATACCGAAGCGGACGCGCTAGCAAAGTTAGCAAGCATGGCCGAAAGAATACCAAGTAAGGTATGGTTGGAGACGAAGACCAACCCAAGCGTAGACGAGGCACAGGTCCTGGCGACTGAACCCCTCATGCCAGAAGAATCTTGGATGACCCCGATCGTGGAGTACATCCTTGAAGGGAAATTGCCCCCGGAGAATAAAGAGGCCCGGACCCTGAAACGACGAGCGGCATCATTCTTTTTCGAGGAAGGACGCCTCTACAAAAGGTCGTTCGCCAGGCCCGCCCTCAGATGCGTCACGGACGAGGAGGGAGGTGAGCTTATAAAGGAGGTACATGAAGGGGTTTGCGGAAACCACCAGGGGGAAAGAGCCACGACCCACAAAATCATGAGGCTCGGCTACTACTGGCCGAGGATGCAAAACCACTGCAAGGAATACATTCGGAAATGCGCCAGGTGCCAGGAGCATGGCAGCAAGATACATAACCCCCCGGCCGTGCAACAGGCCATACTATCCCCAATCCCGTTCGCAATGTGGGGGTTGGATATCATTGGCCCTTTCCCGGAAGCATCTCCCGGGAGATTCAGGTTCGTGTATGTGGCCATCGATTACTTCACAAAATGGGTGGAAGCGATGCCAACCGTGTCCATCACAGCCAAGAGGTCGCAAGAATTCGTATGGAAGCACATGTGTGTAGATTCGGGTTGCCAAGGATCATAATAACCGACAATGGGACGCAGTTCAATTGCGACAGTTTCCGGGAGTTTTGTGAACAATGGAAAATCGAGGTAAGATTCGCGTCGGTGGCACACCCCCAGGCCAACGGACAGGTCGAGAACGCAAACGGGCAGATCATAAAAGCTTTGAAGAGAAAGCTAGGGGTAGGAAAGGAGGATGGGCCGAACTATTACACCAAATCTTGTGGTCCTACCGAACGACGGAAAAGGGACCGACTGGAGAAACACCTTTCAGGTTAACTTACGGCCTGGAGGCAGTCGTCCCGGCTGAAGTTATGATCCCGTCAGTCGTTGCGAATCCTATGACGAGCAGCTCAACGATGAAGGGATAAAAGACGGCCTAGACCTTCTCGAAGAAAGGAGAGCCCTTGCAGCTGCCCGGATGGTGAAAGACAAGAGGAAAGTAGAGAGGTACTTCAACCGCAAAGTCAGGGAACGAAGCTTTGTCCCTGGCGAGCTTGTCCTGAGGGAGGTTAAACAGCCCAAAAAACTCGACCCCCAGTGGGAAGGTCCTTACATCATTCATCAGAAGGTCGGACGAGCTTCATATCACCTGAAGAATGTCGAGGGATACGAGTTGCCCCATTCCTGGCACGCGGAGTGCCTCAAGAAATTTTATGTATGAAAATCGATGTAACGCGTTGACAACATCAATAAAGGAATTATTTTTGGAAAAATTCGAACGCTAAAGAAACAGGATGTAATGCCCTGGAAAAGAAACACCGGGCAAGGCCCTACAAGATGTAATGCCCTGGAAAAGAAACACCCAGGCCATGCCCTACAGGATGTAATGCCCTGGAAAAGAAACACCCGGGCCATGCCCTACAGGATGTAATGCCCTGGAAAAGAAATACCGGGCCATGCCCTACAGGATGCAATGCCCTGGAAATCTTGCTATGAGTTGTCACACTAAAACAAGAGCAAAAACGGAAAAACCCATCTCCGGAAATCTGGGAGCTCTGGTCGCCTGTAATGGGTGAATCATTAGGTGTGGGACGCCACACCGTATCTCGGCAAAATCCCCCTTGCAAACTCTTTCTCCTCTCTCGGGGAAAAGAGAAAGGGGGAACAACCGCAAGTACCATCGCTTGGCTACCAAAAGCAAGGATAAGGAAAGAACAAACAGAAACGCCCGGTCAAAAAAGACCGGGAGAGGGCGGGGACGACCAGTTGTCAAAAAACGACCAAGTCGGTCCTTAAGATAAAAACGAGTCGACGGTTCGCTCGAGCGTGACCGGTCTTGCCCGCAAACAAACAACTAAAGAAAGACAATCGGTAACACGCGCAATCGAAAACGACCGGACTAAACGACCGGTCAATGACATCAATTAACGAAATAGCTGGCAAATAATCCATTAATCATTGAAAGCATGTACAGCATCAAAACAAAAAAAAAGAAACGAAGAAAGCTAAGATCAATCTAAATTTTCCCTGGTCTAAGTCTCCTGTGCAGTGTTGACATTCGCGGGAGCAGCCCCTTGTACACTCTCCGAAGACCCAGACCTCCCGGGAGACGACCGGAGGCCTACACCACCCTGATGCGCGGTACTCCCGGGAGGAAGAAAAGACGCCTGGCCAGGGACAAGGCACGTCTCCCCCGGAAGGCGCCCGAACTTCTCAAGCACCTCATAAAAGGAGGTCTTTTGCGCGACCTCTTTGAAAGACAACTCCCGGTAAAGGCCGTCATCCATAACCTCTCCCTTACCCGTGAAAAACCTCGAAACAATTTGGCGGCATGCCTTCACCATCCTCCCACATTGAGAGGTGAAAGTTCCTTCAGGTGAGCAAGCTTCGTGCTCTGCTGCCGCAGGTCCTCTCGCACCTTCCGGGAGTAAGCCTCGAGACTGGCCACCTGCTGCTCCAAGGTCTGGCCATAAGCCCGGTACCGGTCGCGGTTAGCGTTTGCGGAAATCAACTCCTCCTCGAGGTCGTCGATCCGCAGGTTCAATTTCTCCAGCCCCTCAATGGGATTCCCAGGCTTCGAGCCTAAGTGAAGAAAGAAGAAGGAGAAAAACTTTTATAAAAAAAAAGGGGCGAGAAGGGCAACAGGGGATGATTGGGAACGTAAAAAATCACCTCTCGTGACCAGCTCAGAGTTTTCTAGCCGTAGCCTAGCAATCTCTTCCTCCAGCATCTTTACTTTTTCCTCGGAGGAGTGCCATTGCTCCCTGGAGGTTGCAAGCTCCCCAGATAGCTTGAGAAGCTCGGCGGATAGTTTCTCCTTCTCGGAGATCAGGACCTCGCCCGCCCGGGCCACCTCCGCCGTCTTTGCCTCTGAGGATGACAACTCCTCTTTCAGGAGAGCATTCGCCTCAGCAAGCAACGCCTTCTCCCGCGCCAAAGCGGCCTTCTCAGCGCGAAGGCCCTCAACCTCTTGATCGTGGGAAGCTCGGGCCTGCCCCACAAGGACTCCAAGTCAGAAAAGGCAGGCAACTGGGCGTCAGCAAACTCACTTCGTACCTTTTTAAAAGACGCGGCTTCCGTCTCCAACGTCCGGACCTGACCCTTGAGGGAGAAATTCTCCTCACGCAGCCTCTTCAACTGCTCCTCGTACTCATCGCTTTGCTTGGTGCACGCCCGGCGAGCATCGCCCAGCTCCTTCTTTATAGTCGCGGTCTGCTCACGCACCCGCCGAGAGATCTCCTCTTCAACAGTGTCAACGAAGATGCTGTTGGAGGACCGCTCTATCCTCAACTCCTCTTGGGCATTGCGGGCCCGGCATTCCTCGAGGTAGAGCTTCGAGCGGAGGGCCCGGGTGTGCACGTCCACGCTTTGGGCAAAAGCTACCGTCTGTACAAAATGAAACAGTGGGAGTAAGAAAATCCAAAAGAGACATACAAAACCGACATTAAGACAAATCACGCACCCGGTAGATGCCCTGCCACAAGTAATTAAGCGAGTCATCTAGGGGGAAGGAGTGGCGCATGATAGCATCCGCTCCGCCCCCTCCAATCCTCAACCGCTCCTTAGCTGCAGTAATAGTCTTCAGCGGGGCGAAGAGGCCGTCGGGGGAGTCAGACCGGCGAATTGCTTCCTTCCACAGGTCAGAGTAGGAAGACGACTCGGTCACAGGCAATAAAGGGAGAGGCTGGCCGCGGTGGTAGAACCATCCCTCCTTTCCAGAAGGCCCACAGAAAGAGCCACTGGTGGGCGAAGGAGGTGAAGACGGTGTGGCGGTATCAGCATCCTTCATCGCCTCGGGCCCGGGGGCACCTCCTTGGCTGCGCCCGGCATAGCACCCATCCCGCAAACGCCTCCCCCCGGGAGAGAAGTCCCGGGCCCAGAGGGAGCAGCCTTCTCCAAAGACTCCCGTCGAGGAGCCGCATCTGAAGCACCTGACTCATCGAGGTGCACTATGTCAGAGGCCTTCGTCCTTTTGGCCATGTGTTTCACCTTACCCTTCGAAGCAAGGGACTTCTGGCGATGCTGGATAGCGGACGGCTGGCCCGGCATCTCACCCGCGCCGGGACGCCCGGCTCCCTCCTTGGCCCTGGCCTTCTCAGCCTCGGGAGCTGCAAAGCGGGAAACATACAAAAGCAGGTAAGCACAGGAAAATGAAGCCAGACATTAGCGGCAGGTAGCAGCCAAGGCAACGAAAGAATAAATCAACGAAGAAGACCAGAACAGGTGGAACACGAAGGATAAGACCGCACATGCACGCCCTCTCTCGTCCCACGGACTAAGATTGAGATCTGACCCGGGCGTGAGAGGAAGAAATACCCGACGGCCGGAACCTGGACTAGTGTACCAAGTACCTGGTTGGTTTGCAGTGTCAGACGACCGGGCCTCCGGAGTCCGAGGAGACCCCCCTTCCCCATCCTTCGCCGGTCTCGGCTTCTTTGCCAGGTGATCAGCTTCGCCCCCGGACCTCTTCCGACCAACAACAGCCGCCCCTTCCTCACGAAGAGCCGACTCCTCCACAGCTTCCAGGGTGGCGTAGTAGTCCACCTTCCCTTCCCCGGTCTTGAAGGACACCAGTTGCCAGCTATGAAAGGGGCCAACCTTCGCCCCAAGCTGAGGAAAATCTGCGACGAAAAAGAGACAGGTAAATCCGGGACAAGGCAAAAGCGATAAAGAAAGCAGAAAGGGGAGGGGAAAAATCTTACCCTCAGAGTGCGCAAGCGAGGCCAGGCGCGGACCGGTGAAAAAGTCCTCCACGCTCGATGATGAAGGTCGGCCACCGCCTTCAGGGCCCGGGACATGGTAAGCTCCGACTTCGGTACTGTAGGACTATGCAAGGAACCCTTGATAATCGAGGGGCAATAGGCGACCCCGAGATACCTCCCGGTGGGTGGGACGATGACAAACCACCGTGCGCTCCAGCGGTGAGCGAGCTTCTTGTACTCAAAAAGCGAATATCCGGACCGACCGGATATGGTCAAATTGTTGGAGTCGACCCTGCTAGTGAAGAACTGGACGAACTCCGTAGCAGAAAGCGCAACCCCCTTCTCGGCGCAAAGAGCAATGTAAGCATGGAGGTGACACACCGCCTTCGGGTGAAGCTGAGCAAGCGTACAGCAGCGGCGAATTAGAAACCCCATCACGAACGGGTGGGGAGGAACCGTCATCCCACGCAAGAAGAAATCGGAATACACGGCGTACCCACGGCCGAAGTCATCCAGGGGATGCGAATCTTCGGAGGGAAGGAAAATCTGAGTCCCCAGGGGAACGTCTACCTTCGCGAGAAGCGAATCGAGAGCCTTAACATCCAGAATGCTGGGCAACGGTTCCCGATTACTGGAATAAGCGGACGTAGGTTTCAAGAGTGTCGGGCGGAATTTCCCATCCGATTTGAAGCCCACAATGGCGCTTTTGGCAGGAACGCGAGACGATTTGGAGCTAGAAGACGCCATCGAAGCAGCGAAGTGAAGCAGGGAAGGAGCAAAGCAAAGAGAGAGGGAAAGAAAGCGGAAAAAGCGAGGCGAAAGAAGAAAGAGAGTTCGAAAACCTAAGAAGAGTAAAAGATCGGAGGAAAGAGAAAGCGTCGCCCTCCTGAAAACCTTTTAAAGGCGGTAAAATAATTTCGGAAACATTTAAAGCGTAGCAAAAAAAAAAACACTTTTTACAGGAAAATTGCAGGGACTCTGCGTATTCTGCGGTGATGGCTGGCGTGCGTGAAACGATAGGAATTCTACAACGGTCACTTCGTACAAGCACAGACGCGTGTGTAGCACGGCCATGGCACGCGCATCGCACGGACCAAAGAAGTCCCATCCTTTTGTCCGAGAAAAAAGGCGGGACTTGTGGGACTGGGAGATGGGAAACAAGAAGGTTAGGCCGCGCGAAGGGAAAAAATTTTCATTCCCCAAACCGGGCCAGAAAGTCAAGTTCTAAGTTCTACTTTCTTCGCAAAAGCGCCAAAAGTAGAACTTGTGGGACTGATGAAGAAGGGAAAATATGTCCAGAGGCTTTAAAGAAAGAGCAATAGCCTAGTAAGGCCAGGGCAACGACCGGGCGCCCCCAACAAAGCCCAAACAGAACACAAGCAGCACCGGTCGCCTTCGACCGGCCACCAAGAGTCCTAGAACATGGCGTAGAGAGCGACCAATCGCCAGTGGCCGGCTATCAAAAGTGTCGCCACGACCGGTCGTTTACGACCAGTCGCCCGGGAATGTAAGATGCAGTGTAATAAGCGACCGGTCGCCTGAGGCCGGTCGCCAAGTAGAATATAAATAAGCGGTCGGTCGTCTGTGACCGGTCGGTAGGGAGATTAGGATAAGATATTTATCCTGAGATATTTATCAGATATTTTGTAAGTCTGCCAAGATATTTTTGTGCCAACCTGGTACAACAGGAACACTATAAATAGGGATTTACCCTTCAATAAAAGGCAGGCGAACATACCTGAGAATTTTCACTGTTACATTGTGTTGTTACGAACCTCTCTTTCCATCCCTGTTCTTGCACTCCCCCTTTCGGTAACAAGGTAACTCGGTAGAACTCAGCGATAGATTAGGATCCCAATCATTAAATTACGTGAAAGGACTGTGTGAGGATCTTGGGGTTTATACCATTTCAGTTATCTCTGTGTCTGAACCTTTGGATGGCTGGTCTCGCTGTCTCGTAGCACGCTATGTAGGATCCTTCTGTTCACGGGTGATGTTCCCCATTCTGTTCACTGGTGTTTTTCACCTGTTCTGTTTATGAGTGAGGTTTCCTTGTTCTGTTCACGAGCTAGTTGCTTGTTCTGTCTGTATGCTGTGATCAACTAGTGTCCCGCTCTGTTTTCTGCCTCTGTCTGCTTCTGACTCTGTTTAGTCCTTTATTGTATGGACTTCTGTTCTGTTTTCTGACATGCTTATGGATTCCTTTGACTCCTTCTAATTTGTTAACATTCTATAAATGTTTTGAGCATGCTGGTTGATGAAGTTTGTCATCTACTGGGCATAGTTGTGTGCTCATTCCCCTACTTTATCTAACATTGCAGATTGATCAGCGAGGATCACTTTGCTCAGCTCTGGAGTTTATTTTGTTTTGTTATTTCTGTTTGCCCACGGGTGTGTCTCTCACATTTCTCTTCCTATACACCCACTTGCTTATTTAGGTGATCTAGCTCTGTCTTAGACCAAGAATTATCTAGACAATCCCACTAATCAGATTCACACAGAAGTTCAGGAATTTAAAACCGAAACTGGAGTTGATGTTCTTCTTTTTTCCTTTCTGTTGCTTACTTCAGTTTAGTATATTGCCTAGTTTTCCCCAAACGTGTTTATGTCTTAGCTATGCATTTTAGAAAAAAAATTTTATCTTTAAAACAACCCCAACACCGTGCTGTTATCTCTACTAAACAGATTCACACAGAACCTGAAAAGATCCAGAAACTGCAAACAGACTGACAGAAAAACTGATGCATATTTCTTCTCTATTACATTCATCTGGTTTCTAGTTCCTTAGTTTCTTAGCTAGTTGTATTACTATGATTCTATCCTCAAAGTAACCCACATCAACATTGGATATACCCCTGGGAAGTTGACATGCAGAAACACAAAGTCACGGGGTTTGGATTGGTTATCAGTTTGACAGAATCCTTTCAACACCAGGTGGCTTAGTTTTTTTGTTACATTATAAAACATGAATCGAGCATGAGTTTAGGAATACTACCTTAGGTATTAAAGCTTGTTTCTCCCTGAGTTGGCCCTTGGTGCTGAAATACCCCTAACCTTTAAATAATTAAATAATGGTAAATAAATATTATCTAGGGGATTATTAAACCCTGAGAAAAGTATATAAACACTTGGGCGTTAAAACGCACCTAAACTCCTTAAGGTCAAAAACGAGCGTTAAAGCCCGACCTTAAGCTAACCAAGTTATATAAGCTATAATACTCATATGGAGTTAATAAAGGATCATTTTATGACCTTTAAAACACAAGTCCTTAGTTAGAACTGAGTAAAAATATAAAATGTCCGGGAGTTCCCTTAAGGGTCCCTTCAGGCCCGAAAGTCCCGGAAATACTTTATTAAATAAAGTAAAGCATTACACTTCATTATAAATGCACAATAAAACTTTAATGAATATTTAAGAGGAATTTCTCAAGATAAATTCTCAGTTAAAGACAAAGTGCTCGGAGGTTCCCGATGAGGGCCCCATAAACCCCTAGGAGTGCCCTGGAGAGGTACCGAAGTGGCACAAACTCCAATATAAATTATTCTAAGAGTTCGTATCATTAATATTCACCATTCTAAAGAGAATGATTGTGTTATGCCCCAGATTTTTTTTTCTTATTTTATCTTGTATTACTTCTTCTGATTCGCAAAGGGAGTTCGTATTAAACTGTAATCTTATATTAGAATGTCTATGACATTCTTCTGGATGTTATCTTGTTAACTTTGAGGAAGGAGAGTTAAAAGAGTTATTCTTTATTTATTTATTGTGAAGGAGGGCTATGGATGTCCTTTCAGTTTTATTGTCATTTAAGGAGTTAGGAATTTAATTCTTTTCTTATTCCTAACTTTCCTTTTCCCTTCCTCATTTTCAATTCTCGTTTATTTTCCTCCTTTCACATTCCTGACATTCACCTCATGACGGTTCTTCCCCGCTCTCTATAACCTCCCTTTGCTCCTCTTTCTCTTTTTCAATTTCCTCTCAATTACTGATTGCTAGAGATCTGCTTGTGGAATTCCGTTCGTATATCAATCGTCTGTCAGGTTTGGTTTGTAAGTTCCGGTTCTATTCTCCATTAAGTTTTCCCCTCTTTCTCTTCTGATTCAAACTCTAGAATTCTGGAATTGTTCGGTCTGAGGGTTCGTTGTTGCAAGTGGAGATTCGAGGAGTCTGTTGGTTAGGGTCTGCAGAGATAGCTTTGCGTCGGATGTGAGGTAGGTGGTAGATGGATTCGGTTGTGTATGTTCACCCACGGGGGTTCTGTTTCGGTTTCTGTATTTGAATTCTTTGACTCTCTGATTGGTGATGTTTCTTGGTTGATTTTGATGTGCTTTTGATGCGTTAAAACCCCGTGGATGTATGTTTTCAATCGGCTATTTTGATACTATAAGTTATGTATGTTTTGTGGGGGATTTATGGCTTGGTTCTGGCTGTTTTCCGCAATCGATTTTGCAGACTCTCGGTTTATGTCCGAACATGCAAGGTCGGACGCATGTTCGGACAGGCCTTTGTTTTTGGCATAACTTCTTTGTCTGAGCTCCGTTTTGAGTGCCGTTTGCGGCGTTGGATTCCTCTTTTCGAGTACTATGTGTTTTGATATGTTTTAGCACATGTATATGTGTACTTTGGTTTGAAAAGCTTCGATAATCCTTTGACCTCTTATTTGCTCTTAAAGTGAGTTTCAGCTTCTGACTTTGGTTTTGACTTTCGTATTTCATTGGTCTTTGCTTAAGACTTCTGTTTCAGCTTGTGAATTCTGTTTTTGATTGTATTAAACCTTGGGCTTGGGTGTTAGCGTTCAGCAACGCCCTCTATTCTGTTTCCATTAAGCTTATGCTTTCTGCTCTGGTCTGATAAAAACTTACGTTATGTTCTGTATAAGGCTTTGATCTATCTGAAAGCTTCTGTTTTGGGACCTAGTCTTCTTTGTGTCTGAGCCGTGGATGGCTGGGTCTAGCTATCCCGTAGCATGCTGCGTAGGACGTCCTTCTGTTTCACGGGTGATGTTCCCCGTTCTGTTCACGGGTGTTTCACCTAATCTGTTTACGAGTGAGGTTTCCTCGTTCTGTTCACGAGCTAGTAGCTTGTTCTGTCTGTATGCTTTGAATGCTAGTGTCCCACTTCTGTTTGGATTCCGTTCTGCTGTTTTGACAGACTGCTGTGTGCTTTCTGTCCTTTGGATACCTCTGTTTGTTTGTACTGCTTCCGCCTGCTCTGTCTGATTGCAAACTCAGATAGGCTGCTGTGTGCTTCCTGTCTGTTGAGGATTTCTGATTTTGTAAGTGCTCTACTTCGTCTGCTCTATCTGTATTTGATTTGAGACGGTCTGCTGTGTGCTTACTGTCTTCTGCTAAGTTCTGGATTTTGCTAAGCTTCTAATTTTGCTAAGCTTCTGATTGTGTTTAAGCTTTTTGAGTTTGTTAAGCTTCTGATTTTGTCAAGCTTTCAGTTTCAGTTTACCTTATGCCATTAAGTGTATGTTTTGGCCACCGCTTAGCTCTTTATGTTTTAGACTTCTGTCTATTGGAAAGACTTCTGTTTTGTCTTTGATTTCGTTCTGGCTAAGCGCTTTCGTATATGTATATATATGTATGTTCAGTATCTGTTTTGAGCATGCTCAACTGATGAAGTTTATCACCTGCTGAGCAATAGTTTTGCTCACCCCTATCTCCGTCTGATTTGCAGGTTTTAGTCCGCGCATGGGGATTCTGTTTCTACTTCCTGCCTTGGCTTTTGAGCTCTGTATTTCAGTTTGTTTGGCCATTGTTATACCCAAAATTTTGACCCCCTGGTTAAGGTCTACGAGGTTGTGAGAGCCATCTCCATCAAACAGTAAGAGACTCCGGCCCGATCGGCGTGTTCCAGGGCCTGAGGAGCAGCTTCGTCATTGTCAGGGGCGTTTTCGTAATTTTTAAGGCTTCTGAGTTCTCCTATAGGCTTTCTCTCTCCTCCAAAGGGTGCCCAAATCAGCTCGAAATGCTTTGATATTTTAACCCTGATAGAGGATGACATTTTAAGCATAATGGCGTTGGAATTTTGATTTTTCGAATTTCCAATAATTTTCTAGCAATTTCTAACTGAATCTGACGAGAAATTCAATTTAAAAATGCTCCAGCATTTAAAAAAATTCGTTTCCACCTCAGAAAATTCATAATATCCATCTTGACATGTGGTTAAAATTTCATAGCAAAATTCCTTTGGGAAGTTGCTTAGTTAAAATATCGAAAAATCTTACTTTTACTAGATTCTCTTTATCTTAAGGAAGTCTATATAAGGGGATAGGTTTTTGGATAAAATCAGAACCTCACATGCTGAAGAACCCTAGAGAGTCAGAAAACACGGCCTCCTCTCTCTCTCTCACGTTTTCCAACACCCGGCCACCCAAATCATACTGAAAATCCCCCGAAATCACCATCTAAACACGTTTTCCAATCCCCAAAGCACCAATAATCATCAAAACCTCACAAAAACACCTCTAAAACGTGAAGAACAGCAAAGAACAACCAACAACCAGAAGCTTGGGTCGAAATCCTCTCGGTCTGCCATCAACGGAGCACTCGACGAGTCGGTGTGAAGAAACGTTGTGAATCCGAAGGTAAAACAGGTAGAGAAACTCC
The DNA here is from genome assembly GCA_023374045.1 of Limonium bicolor. Classification (NCBI taxonomy): domain Eukaryota; kingdom Viridiplantae; phylum Streptophyta; class Magnoliopsida; order Caryophyllales; family Plumbaginaceae; genus Limonium; species Limonium bicolor. Next base: position 89,089,083 of record CM041777.1, on the reverse strand, counting down.
ACTTCCCTGATTCACCACGGTATTATCTGTCTTGCCTCAAAATTTGGGCTCAAACTAACCTTCGTAGGCTTCTGTATTGCTGTTTATTTAAGCCTCTGTCAGATAACTTGTTTGCTAAGTTTCGTGCTTAATTCGAATTCAAATTGAAAACTTTCAATCACTAACGTCTTGTACATCTTTCAGGCTACCACACCCATAAAATTTGAGCTCAAAAAACCTCGGGAACCTTCTGAAAACCCCTGTCCGTGGGTGGTCCGTGACCTCGGACCTATGGTCCGGGACCTCGGACGCGTTGTCCGAGACCATGGACACCCACGGACGGCGGCGGGATTTTAAAAAATTCAAAATTTAGGTTTTTCTAATAATGTCCGGGCCCACGGACATACTGTCCGTGGCCCCGGACTTTGCAAATTTTTGTTTTCCTTTAATTTCGACTTTTCTGTATATTTAGGTAACTGGGGTCCGTGGTCTCGGACGTTTGGTCCGTGGCTACGGACGTAAGCAAAATTTGACCTAATTCTGCCTCCGAAATCCTAGTTAGGTAGCTTTTAATTTCACTTTAATTCTCTGTAAAAAAATGTTAAAAAAAAAAAAACAGAAGCTCGCGCACTTAGGTTAAAGACTCGTAATGCCGTAAATAAACTAAGTAGAGGAAAACGACCTAGGAGGGGGTAATGAAAGTAATTGAACCCTAATTAAGTCGAATATCAAGCCCAGAACCCGAACTCCCTTTCTAATTGATCTAGGTTAAATAGGTGGCGACTCATAATAGGTTCAGTGAGCTAGCTTAGGTTTTAATAATTATTGTTATATGACATAGTTTTAATCTTAGGCTATAAGTGGACCTAAAACCCAATCAGATCCCAATCAACTTTATTCAACATAGGATAGGGTTTAAAATCGAGGCTCACGACTGGCGACTCCGCTGGGGACGAATTCTTAACTTTAACCTGTTTAATTTTAAGAAAGAGGGCTTAACTTGAAAAATTGTTTATTTATGGCTTTATTACTTTGTTTGTTTACTTTGGTGCGCACTTTAATTTTCTGCACCTTTGCATCATATGAGAGCGAGGGTCCACCTAAACCGATTTCACCCCGGGACCCGTTTGAGGGTCCCCTGTCAGGGACTCACACCTTTTAGGTGATGTGAATAAGCGGGGGAAAAGAGGAGGATGTCGTCTAACCACATCCCCTTAATACCTGGGCCTTAGCCCCAAGCGTTTTCCTGGCAGTGTCCTTACCTAGCCCAGTGTTTGGTCAGTCAAAGACCCGGCCGCAGACGCACACCTTCAGGTGATGTGAAAAAGTGGGGAAGCCCAAAGAGAATAACGTGCAAGCCCTATTCCTTTGTGGCGACCTGGGCCCGAGCCCCAAGCACCTCTCCGGATCGATCCATACCCAAATTGATTTAACCGTCAAGTGAGGACATGTTGAATTTGTGTGGGCCTTGTTTGATTGTATGATCGGCCCACTACGCAGCCTAGAAATTGATAGGAACCTCTCCTACCTCAACTCAGCCCAACCCGAATTGGCAGCTTATCGTTTACGGCCCAGAGGCCCTGTTTGGTTTGATATGTGTGTCATTTGGGCTTCGGCCCAAAAGTTTAGACTTTGGTGATTTCTCTTTCAGCCTAATTTGAATTATCAATTTAGTTCTAGGCCCATGAAAAACAAATCTACCTAAGCAGTCCATAAGACATGAAAATCAATCAGGCTTTTCCATTTCGGCCCAAGGCCCATTCTAGTCTAGGTGAACCTTTTGTTCGGGCCCTGGCCCAAAGTCCTAGATCTAGGTGTCATACCTTTTAGGCCCACTCAAAACTATTTGTTTAGGTTTCAACCATTCAAACAAATCTTAGACTTCAAACTTTCTCTCTCGGCCCAGTGGCCCATTCATAGTTCATATGGCTTCCTTCAGCCTGTACATATCACCTCCAGATTAAGGGCCTTCAGGCCCACCAGAGTCCAAGAAGAAGACGGTCACGGTCATCTTAACGACATCCTAGCAGTCAAGAGCTCGAGTCTTCAGCATGCCGACATCAGACGGTTCAGCAGAGTTCAAATTCAAGGGAAAGTTTAGGGATCCCATGCATTCTACTGCATAACTTGCTAAAACATTCATCTTTCAAATGCATCGCTCAAAGTTTTCAAAGAATGATCGTTTCAAACCACCGATAAGAAGCATCGATTTTTCATTTTCTTCCTCATGTTCACAAATGGATGACATTTTCGAGTCTAAAGGGTAACAAAAAAGATTTTATTTCACACAAGTTTCTTTTGAGAAAATGGTTCATGAAATAATTATTTCCCGACAATGGCATGCAAAGACTTGTATTTTGTTTCCGAAATTTTGAACATGCCTTACCAAACCCCACAGCTCATCCCAAGACATCCAAATAACCCCCAAAGCGGTTCCAAATCCATATCTTTTAAATTGTTGTCATTAACCCCAAATCAATACTGGGGGCAATCTGAGTTTAGGTACGTCATCTTTCATCTTTCGTTTAAGCGTGAACTAGTCTCTAAGTGAAATTCACGAGAGTGTCTTGAGCGAAAAAAACCATGAGTGAATGAGCGTGTCACTTTTACACGACTCCGGTGAGACCACATTCAAAGGTGAGGTAAACGGCATAACTCCGACCGAAGGAGATAATTTGTAAATTTACTCTTAGATCTGCGAAAAGTAACAAAGAATGGATACACAACTATCAGGAATGACGAAGCACCTAGGTACAGCACCACATAGCCAAAAGCTTGTAAACCCTGTCATTAAACCCTAGGCACCCCCACTGAGCCTTTCATATATCCCTTTTCGATATTATGAGCTCCACAAAATAACCTAGCCAATGATGAATGTTCGACCCGGTGACCAAAGGAAGCGAGGAGCCTGACTCTCAGATAACACTCTCATCAGTCCAAAGAAGCAACGCCGCTGTCAGCGTGACAAAGTGATCCGCAAATGGTCCCAGAGTGACACAGGATCCAAAGAGCTCACATCGAAGCAGCTCTCGAAGCCCAAAACCGGGAAACACAAGAACCCCGAAGGCAAAATCAATAAAGGATAAAGAAAGAAAAAAGGCAAACCCGAAGCGCCTCGAAGAAGTCCAAATGACAAAAAAAAGAGAAATGGTGTAAAGGACAACTCCAAAAGTCCAGGTCCAGAAGCTCAAAAAAACGTCAACATGAAGCAGAGTAAGACAACTTCAAGACAATGAAGATGAATCCGAGAGAAGACGCAAGTTGCAGCTTTGGTCACCCATTTAAGCTCCACATACCTCAAATATCCCACCATGATCCCGTCGTCTTTCATCGCACCCTATGGCCACGTTATAAGCTTTAAAGACTTCCGACTTGATAGTTGTGTGTCCTATCACGTGAAAGTAACAGATCAAATGCGTAAATCCATCAAATATCGAATTCAATGGTTTAGAAGTTATGACCATGAACGAGAAATGAGTGCAAACACCGACCACATCGAGTGTAGGTTAGGAAGCACCACGTCAAAGAATAAGCCTCAACCCTGTGAGGATGAGACTTGTTCGCACGTTTAATCAAAGAAAATACTGGGGGCAATCGATCGTTCCGATCGATTGCCATGAACTCTAGCTCAGATTGTCCTAGGGAAAAATACTGGGGGCAATTGTTGGTTCCAACAATTGCCATGTCAACAACCAATTAAAACCCAAAGCTCGAGCACCACCATCCCACCACAGGCACACATAAGTCCTTACCACCACACACACACTCTCAAGCCCGTCATTGGCCTTGACCTCCATCCAAAATCACAACCCAATCCCAGGTCTGTCACAAATCCTGAACACCGGCGAAAGCCTTCAGCACCACAACAAACACCACACACTTCCACCAATGACATGTTCATTTTTCAAGAAACAAATTGCGGATATAAAATTTTTAGTCAGGAAATGATCATTTCACTTTCCTTTTTCTGCAGAGTCTTTCTCAAGCATTGCCATGTTTGACATATTCTTCAACAGTTTCTTGTTTTGGCAAGCTTCCAACAAACACTTTAGTTGCATTTTACAACTTTTGCATAACACCTCAACAATGCCAAGTTTGGCACCTTTTCCAACAGTTTCCTGTTTTGAACAAGTATCTTTCATATATTTTGATTGCATACATTGCCATAATTGGCACTCCGGTAATCATTTTTTATCATTTGCACGAGACCATTATCTTTCTAACTCATTTTTAGCTCGAGACCCAAAATCAGTGCGAGACCCATCATTTTCAAGACTTTAGTACGAGACTTCAGTGCGAGACCATGCACCTTCATCAGTGCGAGACCATGCATCTTCATCAGTGCGATACCATCATTTTCGTCAGTGCGAGGCCTATCATCTTCATCAGTGCGAGGCCTATCATCTTCATCAGTGCGAGACCTATCATCTTCATCAGTGCGAGACCTATCACCTTCATCAGCGCGAGACCGAGCATCATCATCCAGTGCGAGACCAGTACGAGACCTAGTATCATCTTCAGTGCGAGACAAGTACGAGACAGAGTGTGATCTAAGTTGGCGGGGCAGAGGCAATAAGTCCCCATCTTTATGTCAACTTGCTTTGGGATCAACGAATGGTGGGCAAAGGCAATAAGTCCCCAGGGTTTTTACCAGGAGTTATCCCTACACACCGGCTTGGGGGGCGATGGCAATAAGTCCACATTGGGTCCAGCCAGGAGCATTAGCACGGGTTTCGGTCCCCCTGAAGCATCCGAGCATCATCAGCATCATCGGCATCATCAACATCATCGGCATTATCATCAGCATCAGCATCATTTGCATCATTAGCATTTCAGCATTCTTGCATTTTCATCCAGTTTTCACATCCTAGGTAGTCAACGCCTTAGAATAGCTTGACATCATTTTCATCACTTTAGGTAGTCAGCGCCTTAGAATAGTTCGACAGCATATCATCATTTCAGGCAGTCAACGCCTTAGAATAGCTTGACATCATTTTCACCACTTTAGGTAGTCAGCGCCTTAGAATAGCTCGACAGCATATCATCATTTCAGGCAGTCAACGCCTTAGAATAGCTTGACATCATTTTCACCACTTTAGGTAGTCAGCGCCTTAGAATAGCTCGACAGCATATCAACATTTCAGGCAGTCAACGCCTTAGAATAGCTTGGCATCATTTTCACCACTTTAGGCAGTCAACACCTTAGAATAGCTTGACATCATTTTCATCATTTTAGGTAGTCAGCGCCTTAGAATAGCTCGACAATGCTTTGTATTTTAGGTAGTCAACGCCTTAGAATAGCTCGACAATGCTTTGTAGCTTTGGTAGTCAGCGCCTCCGAATTGCTGGGCATAGTTAACCCGGTTTTACACAACGTGGAGGATTCTGTGGAGTCCAAAATTTTGGGGCACCACTCAAGCATCAACCAGACTTTTCACATTCGTTACAAAGTCCAGTTGACGGGGGGCAATCTGTTATACCCAAAATTTTGACCCCCTGGTTAAGGTCTACGAGTGTGTGAGAGCCATCTCCATCAAACAGTAAGAGACTCCGGCCCGATCGGCGTGTTCCAGGGCCTGAGGAGCAGCTTTGTCATTGTCAGGGGCGTTTTCGTAATTTTTAAGGCGTCTGAGTTCTCCTATAGGCTTTCTCTCTCCTCCAAAGGGTGCCCAAATCAGCTCGAAATGCTTTGATAATTTAACCCATGATAGAGGATGACATTTTAAGCATAATAGCGTTGGAATTTTGATTTTTCGAATTTCCAATAATTTTCTAGCAATTTCTGACTGAATCTGACGAGAAATTCAATTTAAAAATGCTCCAGCATTTAAAAAATTCGTTTCCACCTCAGAAAATTCATAATATCCATTCTTGACATGTGGTTAAAATTTCATAGCAAAATTCCATTGGGAAGTTGCTTAGTTAAAATATCGAAAAATCTTACTTTTACTAGATTCTCTTTATCTTTAAGGAAGTCTATATAAGGGGATAGGTTTTTGGATAAAATCAGAACCTCACATGCTGAAGAACCCTAGAGAGTCAGAAAACACGGCCTCCTCTCTCTCTCTCACGTTTTCCAACACCCGGCCACCCAAATCATACTGAAAATCCCCCGAAATCACCATCTAAACACGTTTTCCAATCCCCAAAGCACCAATAATCATCAAAACCTCACAAAAACACCTCTAAAACGTGAAGAACAGCAAGAACAACCAACAACCAGAAGCTTGGGTCGAAATCCTCTCGGGTCTGCCATCAACGGAGCACTCGACGAGTCCCGGTGTGAAGAAACGTTGTGAATCCGAAGGTAAAACAGGTAGAAACTCCACTTCCCTGATTCACCACGGTATTATCTGTCTTGCCTCAAAATTTGGGCTCAAACTAACCTTCGTAGGCTTCTGTATTGCTGTTTATTTAAGCCTCTGTCAGATAACTTGTTTGCTAAGTTTCGTGCTTAATTCGAATTCAAATTGAAAACTTTCAATCACTAACGTCTTGTACATCTTTCAGGCTACACACCCATAAAATTTGAGCTCAAAACACCCTCGGGAACCTTCTGAAAACCCCTGTCCGTGGGTGGTCCGTGACCTCGGACCTATGGTCCGGGACCTCGGACGCGTTGTCCGAGACCACGGACACCCACGAACGGCGGCGGGATTTTAAAAATTCAAAATTTAGGTTTTTCTAATAATGTCCGGGCCCACGGACATCCTGTCCGTGGCCCCGGACTTTGCAAATTTTTGTTTTCCTTTAATTTCGACTTTTCTGTATATTTAGGTTAACTGGGGTCCGTGGTCTCGGACGTTTGGTCCGTGGCTACGGACGTAAGCAAAATTTGACCTAATTCTGCCTCCGAAACCCTAGTTTAGGTAGCTTTAATTTCACTTTAATTCTCTGTCAAAAAATGTTAAAAACAAAAAAAAACAGAAGCTCGCGCACTTAGGTTAAAACGACTCGTAATAAGCCGTAAATAACTAAGTAGAGGAAAAACGACCTAGGAGGGGTAATGAAAGTAATTGAACCCTAATTAAGTCGAATATCAAGCCCCCGAACCCGAACTCTCCTTTCCTAATTTGATCTAGGTTAAAATTAGGTGGCGACTCATAATAGGTTCCAGTGAGCTAGCTTAGGTTTTAATAATTATTGTTATATGACATAGTTATTAATCTTAGGCTATAAGTGGACCTAAAACCCAATCAGATCCAAATCAACTTTATTCAACATACGATAGGGTTTAAAATCGAGGCTCACAGCCATGGTGCCCAGTTGTAATTAGTTTGTACATTGTATTTCAGTTTGGCTTCCGCCTGTGTGCTGTAAAGACATGTTGTAATTGTTTATTTGGTAATATATGAGTTTCATTTCTGTTTTGGGAGTTCGCTAGTGTAGCCTTGCGTTGTCTTAGGTAATAAGCACGCGGCGTGTAACGGTCTCTCAACCAGGGTGGTTTTGGGGTCGTTACAGATTGAGCTACTTTTTCAGAAATACACAAAGTGCTCGTGTGAATTTCTTAACGCTCCTATTTACCCCGGGAGTGCCCCGATAGCCCGAAAATTGAGTTACGAGTTTATATAACCCCATATAACTCAATGTAACACCTTAACATATTATTATTGACTATAAACAATGTCAGTGGAACTCATAGCGACTAATTATTTTCCAGAAAATCCTTAAAGCACAAAAACGCACCTTCGAGTGTCACAAAAATGCGTTTTACGCAATTGCCTTGAAGTTTCTGAGGATCCACGAGTTGAAAATATTAAAAGGGGATAAATTGAACATCTAAATCAATTAATTCCAGTGCTCAAAACATAGCACAACCAGGGCCGAGTTTTAAGTCAAATAGGTACCTAAAATCAGCATTTTTACCTTAAAACTTTCATCTTTTACCATAGTATAAATGTACCAAATAAATGCTGGAACCTATTACACATATTATTATGATCTTAGTAAAATATAGTGTAACAAAAATCAAGTAAAAATCAATCCCAATTGGTCACCAAGGAGGGTGCCATTTAGGGTGTTTAGGATGGATTTTGCCTTTAAATTATCTAGTAGACATGGTGACTCACCTATTACATGTGCCATATGAGAATGTCAATAAAAATCAGTCAAGAAGGCTCCCATTACCGTTGTAACTACAAGAGGAAAAGCAAGAAGAGATTAGTTTATGTAAAAGCAAGGAAATTAAATACAAGCTAGAATCTACTTTATACAAGTTGCAAGCAAACAAACAAAACAACCCATGTTACTCTCCTAATGAAATACCCCAAACCTAGTTATGTTGTTTAAACACCTAAATATGGTGTATTAAGACTAAAAAGAGTCTTAGAAACATTAGTAAACAAATTTAAACAAAAGAAAACATAAATTGTGCTTTAAAGTCAATAAGAGCCAAAATGTGCTCTAAGCTTGGGATAAACTTGGTTAAGACCTAATGAACTTACCAAGACCTCATTTATATACTAATTAACATATTAAACCAATTACCAAAGAAAACCAAGCTTCAAAACAAGTTTAAACACAAAATGTGCTTTAGGGAGTCTTAAAGCACATTTTTGAAAAATTGTCTTGTAAATGAGTTTTGAGTGGCTAGATGTCCATCATTACTCTTAAATATATATGTGTACTATATAATATCACATTTGTATGTCTATATCAATGGGAAATCAAAAATTTCACTTCTATGTGCCTTGTTTTCATGAATAGTGATTTTTATAAGCTATCTTGTAACATATGTTTGTATAAGTAATTAAATTGACAAACAAAGAAAAAAATACCCTCATTATATTATAGGGGGCCGGTTTTCTAAGTGTGGTGACTCACCACTCTCTAGTTAATATGAAAAGTAAGTAAAGAAAACTAATTAAGTTACCTTTTTACTTTATAAAGCATAAATATCTCCTAAAAGTAAGTTATATCTTCATTCTCTCATTTCTCCTTCATTTCCCACGGTTCCAAACACCATCTTCAACCTCTCTTCTTCATTGTCTCACGGTTTGCAATAGTACACACCACCATCTCCATCTTTGACCTCTTGTAAAATCTAGCTCACTTGTCCAAATCAAAAACAAACACCACCAATCTCTTCCTCTCATCAAGCTCTTCATTCCTATCTTCTCAAAACTTCAAGAGCCCCATCTCGGTGCCAAGGAGTTCCACCATTGAAGGATCTTGAGCTTGTATTTTGACATATTATTACTCTCCTTCGCTTCTAGGTAAGGAATGTCAAATAAAAACTATATTTCCTCCACGTTTTTGTTGTGACCGAAAACACCCATTGATGGAGCTCTTTGTGTGACTTTGTTCTAGCTTCATTCCAACTCTTCATGGACTAGGTGGAGTCCTCTCTTGATATATATTCAAACTCTCTTCAAAGATCAAGGTAAAACAGCTACATTAATGTTTTTGAAACAATGTAAAATTAGGGTTTACAATGAGATGAAGCTTATAGCTTGAATACTCATTATAATGTTTGTATATTGTTTAGAACTTGACAAGGAATCAAATACCTTACCGGTTTTTATAAGGAAACAAGAAAGAAGTTGTTTGGAAAAGAGGTAAATCTACTAACCTAAAGTTGTTTAATGCCTTGGGAGAAATGAGCTTATAATGCTTATTAAAACTACCTAAAGAGCAAATGGTGAATGACTTAGTAAATTGTTCTCAATAGACTAGTAAAAGGCATATGTGTGTTGAATGTATTTGCAGGTCAAAGGCATATATATTGTGGAAATTCAGTGTTTAAGAGTTATGCATTTTAAGGGCCTAAGAGCCATGCATTTTAAGGGCCTAAGTGCCATGCAATTTAAGTTGTGTATTATATTTTGGTATAGTGAGATTTGAGTGAAGTTTTGTGTATGAGAGTGTTCTTGGTGATTCTTAGTGTTCTTGGGTGTTCAATGGTGAAAACAATGTGCTTTGGTGTAACAAAATGCTAGGAGAACCTATGTCGAAATTTAGGAAATGCATAAGGAGTTCAAGATGTTTTAAAGGAATTTTGGTGAACTAGGAAGTGCTCTAGAGTGTAATAAGGACTTAGGCATTATCTTGAGGTTTTAGTAAGTACCAAAGTCATTTTGGACTTAGGTGAAGACTTAGGCAAACTTTGGTAAATAAGGAGAAAGTGTAAACTTGGAAAAGAATTTCAAGATTGACATAAGGAGTTAGTTGTGAGAAATAATGCTTAAAAGATGATGTTAAGATGAGGAGAAAGCATTTTGGGAAAGTAGCTATCATAGGTGAGAAACACCATTTAGAAACCTAGTGTAAAATGTTATAAGTGTTAAGGAATTTTACAAGGAAATAAGTAAAGGCTTAAAGAATTAGAAAATGAGTTTTATGAGTGTTTAAGGATGTCTTAAGGTCTGTTTTAAGTGCCCAAATGAGGTTAGGGGGTGCTAGGTTATATGGGGTGAAGTTTGGAGTTGAATGTAAAAAGGAAAACAAAGGTCTGGGGCAGACCGAACTTGCGACCGAACTTGCAAGTTCGGTCGAGCCCAGTTTACCCTGCGAGAATTGACTTCTGGAATGGATCGACCTTGGGGACAGGACTTGCAAGGTCGGTCGGGCTTGTATTTTGTGTACGGATTGAGTTACAGGAATCGACCGAACATAGGACCGGACTTGGCAAGTTCGGTCGGGCTAGATTTTCAAAGGGAAGAAACTCTCTGGAATGGACCGACCATGCGACCGAACTTGCAAGGTCGGTCGGAGTAGAAAATTTTGACGGGAATACGTTCTGGAATGGACCGACCTTGTACAAGGTCGGTCGGTAAGGTCGGTCGGACCTAAACTTGTAAAAAAAAAAACAGAAAAAAATGTGACTTATGTAGTTAACCCTAGGTTGTATAATGAAGGTAACCTAGGGTAAGATAGACATTAAAACATGTCATACAATCATGTTAAATACTTAGTAAGTTTGAAGTTAAATAAATAATTAACCGACGTTATTAACTATGTATAGGAGTGACCTACGGAGGAAATCAATCGAGGCAAGGACCAAGGTATGGTTTTCTTGCAGTCTGTTGCCTACCGGTTTACACCGGCTTGTGTGTTGTTTATTTTTCTATGTGTTTATGACTTTGTAAGATTAAACCATGTAAAGAGTTTACAGTTGTTAAATATTATTATGTTGTAAGTATGGCTCTCTCTTCCCTTGTGTGTGTCTAACAAGACTCGACCTATTATTGTGAATTGTTTATTGAGTTCAATGATGAACTACTAACAAGTGCTAACGGGGGGAGTGAGGAGTCCGGTCTGTTCCGGCCACGCGTGTGAGTATGGGAGTCGATGTCATACCGGTTCGATTCTCTCTGTATGTTATGGTTGTGTTTCCAATTTGGTTTCCAACCTTCCCTTTAGCTTAACCAAGGCTATTTTACTGACTCACGTCGGGCCACAGGGGCATACTATGTGTTATTTCGGTGTGCTTGGATCACTATATCCGAGGCACCTTGTGTTAAGTTAACCGTTCGATCTAACAGGACGGTAACGAGTTATGTAACGAGCTTAGCATGAGCATGGCAACATTCTCTAGGCTCTCAATGGGGACTAACTGTGTTGGTTCTCTTCCTGAAAGGAATTGTATGTGTGTGATGATGTGTACAATACCCATGTTATGTTATATATGTATATGTTGTATGATTTAAAATGAATGCTATGTCATCATGACAAATAGTTTGCGCGCATCCCGGTAGCCGATGGACTGCGCGTTAACCATACCAGCCAAGGGTTGCTGACCCCCTCGGGGGACCCATATTTCTTTTACTGCAGGATGAGGATCGAAGAAGCGAAGTGGCTCTAGATCCTAGGATGTAGTTTACCTTGAGTACTTTTGGATGTTGGCCCGGGATGCGCCTGTGCTCCCGTGGCATGTTATATATTTGGTTATGACAGTTTACAGTGACGGTATACAGTGAAGGACATATGTAAACACTCGGTAATTTGTTGATGTATATATGTGGTTGTTAGTTCTATGCTCGGGAGTCTGATCATCAGACCGGTACACTTGTATTTATTCAGCCTTGTTAACCACGTGGGTAGTTGACGGCGTTGTAGCACCATTCGTTTAGTTACTGTTTAGTTGTTTATATTCCGCTGCGATTTCGAGTAATGTGATGTGCGTAGTAGGGGTGTTACAAAAAGTGGTATCAGAGCGGAGTATCACTCTGATGACTAGAATACCGAGCTTAGGGATATACCGAGTTAGGAAACCTAACTACAGTTACCTAAGTGAACAATTGTGGAAAGGAGAACCACTAACTAAGTGTGGAAATACCTTATTATCGGGAAGCGTTACAATCGTTGGACCGATAAGTGTGCAAGCATATTGCTAATGAATATTCATGTGAATTCAGATGGCAGGTAGACCGCGAGGTAGAGGCCGCGGAAGCAGTACTGGTAATATGGGTGACCAGGGTGAGAACACTACGGCCCAGGTTATGGCTGAGGCTGTAGCAGCCGCCGTAGCCCAAATGGTACCCCAGCTTGTGGCTGCGATTCAGCAGGGGTAGACGCCCGGAGTTCAACTACCACCACCGCCACCGCCACGAGAGACCAACTGGGTCAAGGCGTTGGCTGATCTGAGGCCACCCTCATTCAGTGGGGAGACCGATCCCCGTAAGCTCGAGGCGTACATCTCCGAAATGGAGACCGCCTTCGAAACCCTAGCAGTACCCGAGCAGGTCAAGGTTCGACTTGCTGCCTATTACTTGAAGGGCTCGGCACAGAGCTGGTGGAAGCTTGTGCGAGAGGGCAGAGTTGCCGACCCGACTTTTCTATGGAGGGAGTACACGGCTCTACTGCGAGCCAAGTACTACCCAATACATGTGCAAGAGGCCAAGCGCCTGGAGCTGGACAGTTTGAGGCAAGGGGATAAGATGACGGTAGATGAGTACTACTCAGCCTTCATCGGACTTATCCACCTGCTACCGGATCTGGGTTACTCAGACCGGATCCTTGTGAACCGTTTCTACAACGGACTGAACTATCGCCTACGCTATGGCATGGGGCCTACTGGATATACCACCTTGCAGGTAATGGGATTACAATGTAATGTGAATAAGTGTGTACAATGTGTTAGTGTGTTGTGAATTTATTTGGCGGGGCATAACTGACACCCTAAATATAGGAGTGCTATCATGCCGCTGCAATTGTGGAGATCACCGTCCGTGAGGGAGGGACGAGGAGAGTGCGCTCAAGCGCAAGGCTATGAACGAGGGCCAAGGCACGCAAGGGCAGTGGGGAGGAAAGAAGAAGAAGTCATACCCCCAGTCCCAGAAAGGACAACAACAGGGTGGCAAGGGCCAGACCACCATTGCTGAGGAGCCTCTGCAGCTCACCTATGCGTATGCGGCCAAGCCCCTACGTTCTTACCCACCTAAGGGTAATTGCAGACGTTATAAAGTGAGTGGTTAAACTGGTGTAAAATTGAAAGAAAAGAAATTAAAACTCAAAATAAACGTCGGGCTGCAAACAAATCCCGGTCGCAGTAGTATAGTGAAAATGTAAGCGACCGGATATCGAACCGCGGGACTAATGTACATATTATAGTACCTAAGTGTGTCACAGGAGGGGGGATTAATTGACTTGTTTTTATAAATAAAAGGAAAGATAAAATTAACTAAATTAACAGATAAACTAAACGGGACTCTGGTTCAGATTAATATAATATCTGCTCTTTCATGCTAGGTCTACTGGTTTAATTATAATTGTTTGGCAAGATTCCTGATATTTTCTTAAGGTCCGATGAAAACTCTTAAGAACTCGTTCACCTGTAATGCAAGGTCCGATGAAAACTCAAGCAAAAGCCTGCGAATGGCAGAGGAGTGTTGAGGGATTACATTTGCAACTGAGTACTAACTTAAACGATGAAAATAAGTTTCCCCCAGTTTTACGGCTTAATCAACCCATCTGTTTCCAACCGATGAAATCAAAAACAGATTTAGTAAAGCATTTTAATAAATTCATGAGGTTTATTAAAAAGATGCGAGAAAACCTTTAACCGTAACAAACTTTATTAAAACTAAAAGCAGTAAGATATATTGCATAATTAATACAGATACATAATAATTATTCCCAGAGTATAGGTAAACTAATGAAATGAAAAGAAAACAAATGGAGAAGCGGGAGATTAGAAATGGAATGAACGAGTGAGTGAAAGTGTAGTGGTACGAAGATGGAATGATGGTGTGAATTGGAACTCCAGAAGGAACCACGGACGGAACCTCTGGAAAGACGCTGGAGAAGGTGAGACGAGTGTTGTATTTATAGAGGAAGAAGAAGCAGAGCAGCAGCTTCATTGATTGAGCTCGATGATTGCAGCTCCCCATTGATTGCAGCTCATTGATTGCGCAGGGGACAGGGCTGCAACGCGTGCGTGATTTCTGGTAGGCGCCGTCTCAAGTTGCAGAGCGAGTCGGCGTAGAAGATAAGCCCATTTTCACATGTCCGCTAGATAAGTGGTGGTCTCCTCTATCTTGTCCGCCTGTTTATCAAGCGGTACTCTCTGTCACGTCCGCCTCGCGGTCTCCTCTGTCTTGTCCGCCTCGCGGTTTCCTCTGTCTTGTCCGCTCGATATCAAGCGGTTGTATTGAGTTTGTCCGCCCCCTAATGAGGCGGTTGCCTCTATCTTCTCCATTTCTAGTGTTGTCCGCCCCCTAATGAGGCGGTTGCATGCAAATCACGCATGCATGTCCTCTCCACGTGACCTTCTTTAATCCCTTATAAAGATATGTGTGTTTTAGGTATTTTTCCTACAATTTAACACATAAAATACATCAGTTAATATAACAACACAATTTATAGGAAAAACCCTAGATAAGTGAGAAACATTACTAAAAATGCTATAATTAATAAGGTGATTAAACCCTAAAAAGTCTATATGTTTTGCACTTATCAGTAATTAACTAATCCTGTGTGATAAGTTAGAGTATATGTTGATAAGTTGTGAGACAAGTATTGATTGTGTGTTATGATAGCAGCTAGCACGGGCTCTGGACTGGAGCGCCACTATTACTGCAAGTGGTGCAACGGCGACCACCCCGGCAAGGACTGCAAGGGTAACGATGTTCAGTGCCGATACTGTAAGAAGATGGGTCACCGCGATCACGAATGCTGGCAGAACCCAAACAGTAGGAACTACAGGCCCAAGGGGCAATGGAAGGGCAAGACCACTGCGACCACCGATGGCCAGAAGACGGCGAACCAGCCACCCCCAGATCAGAGGTACACAGAGTCCCAGAAGGGGAAGGGGTCGGGGTCCAACAAGGCCACCCTGAATGTGGTGGACCGGTCTGAGGCGCCAGGGCCCTCTTCTAGACCAGGTACCGCCTAAACTGTTGTATGTAATAAGTGTATGCATACCGCATTCCATGCATGTGTGTGAGTGAGTTTAAGTAAACAACCATGTGAGTAAATGAGTAAAGTATAGTGTGAGATTTACCTAATTAGAGTACTCTAAACTTAAAGGAACCTTCAATATATGTTATCCAATCCCACCCACACCAAACCCTGAAGAAACCACCATCAACATCACCGACTTTCCATTGGAGCAATGTCAGGTTATCCAGCCAGGTATGATACTCTTAAATGGATACCTGACACCGGAAGCACAAATCCATATCATCAGACGATGCGACGAACTTGGAGCAAAACCAGGAGGTTTCTACACACCCAAATACCCGAACGGATCAAGAATGCAATTAAAGATGATGTGCACGGGTAAGGACTGGAACCCTTACACCAAGACATATCAAGAAGTGCGTGCTGGAGTTGGAGCAACGGTACCAAGTATACCAGAGGAGTTCCATGCGGTCGTTAACCATGCCGTGGGAATTGCTCAACAAGTTGAAACGGATTCAATTCCAAGTGTGAAAGCAGATCTATGCATTGTGAACTTCTACCAGAAAGGTGGACTGTTAGGTATACACCAAGACAAGGACGAGTCACCCGAGTCTCTAAGTAAGGGAGTACCCGTGGTGTCTTGGTCCATTGGTGATACCGCAGTGTTTGTGTATGGCGAGCAGAAGCGTGCTGACCTCGCAAAGAAGCTACTGTTGAAATCGGGAGATGTATTAATCATGGGTGGGCAGTCAAGGATGCTATACCATGGCATCAGAAAGATCAAACTGAATACCGCACCGTCGGCAGTGATCAATGCCACACACATGAAACCCGGACGTTTGAATTTGACCTTCAGACAATTTTAAGCCTTGTATAATTATGTGATGTGATAAACCAGTGTGTATTAAGGATGTTGTAAGTGTTAATCATGGCGACAATATAAGCCAGTGAATGTTGTAAAAAGAGTGTGTTAATGAATAAAGTGGAGTTGTTTGATGCATATAAACCGTGTTGTTACCCAGTACTTATTAGTTTGCCAATGAATTAGGCTTTGCACTCGGAACGGGAGGTATACTGAGTGTCTGCAATGAGGCAGAAGCCGGCAAGAGCGGCACAATCCTCACCGGTACCTTTCCAGTGAATGGCGTGGATGCATCGATCTTGTTCGACTCCGGAGCCTCACACACATTTATTTCGCTATCTTTTGCGAAGTGGCTGGGGTTAGATGGTGATGAGATGCCAGATTTCTTGGTCACTCTCCCATCGAAAGAGCGGATCAGGTGTACCCACTACCACCGAGATGTTATTGTACGAATCAGAGATGAAGAGTTTCCGATTGACTTGATAAAGTTCGACGGACTTGGCTTTGATGTGATTGTCGGGATGAACTGGTTGGAGCGGTACAAGGGCAGAATCCTGTGTGCTGAGCATCGACTGCTTCTTCGGAGTCCATCTGGGGTTACCATATCATACCGCCAGAGGCCCAGGAAGCCTTCGACTCAGATCATCACCGCCATGGCTATGTATCATGAGTTACGACGAGGGAGTGATGTATACCTCTGCTATGTCCAGGACATAGAGAGAGATCCAGAGTTTAGCCCCGATGTGCCGGTAGTGTCGGAGTTTCCTGTTGTGTTTCCTAAGGAACTGTCGGGCATGCCGCCAGCACGGGAAGTGGAGTTTGAGATTGACTTGATTTCGGGCACCGGACCCATTGCGAAAGCACCTTATCGTATCGCTCTAGCAGAGATGACAGAGCTCAAGGAGCAGCTGAGAGACCTACTCGACAAGGGCTTTATCCGCCCTAGTGTTTCACCATGGGGAGCGCCGGTCCTCTTCGTGAAGTAGAAGGACGGTAGCCTCCGCCTGTGTATTGATTATCGGGAGCTGAATGCTGTTACGGTGAAGAACCGTTACCCTTTACCACACATCGACGATCTATTTGATCAGCTGAGGGGAGCATTAGTATTCTCCAAGATAGACCTACGTTCCGGATACCACCAAATTGCCATCCGTGACAGTGATATCGAAAAGATAGCTTTCAGAACTAGGTACGGGCACTATGAGTCCACAGTTATACCGTTTGGCTTATCAAATGCACTAGCTAAGTTCATGGACTTAATGAACCGCTTGTTCCAAGATCAGTTGGACAAGTCAGTGGTAGTCTTCATCGATGATATTCTAGTGTACTCGAAATCGAGAGGTGAGTATGAAAGCCACCTGAGAAATGTGTTACAAACGTTGAGGAAGAATCAGCTGTATGCTAAATTTTCTAAGTGTGAATTTTGGTTGAACCAAGTATCATTTCTTGGACATTTGATTTCTGAGGTCGGGATCGCTGTCGATCCGGCAAAGATAGATGCAGTGCGCACCTGGCCTAGGCCGAAGACAGTTACCGACATCAGGAGCTTCCTCGGTCTGGCAGGTTATTATAGGAGGTTTGTGAAGAACTTCTCCAGTATCTCGAAGCCAATGACTTCCTTGATGAAAAAGGATGTACCATTCGAGTGGACAGTCGACTGTGAGAGTTCTTTCACGAGTCTCAAGGATGCTCTAACATCTGCACCGGTTCTGACACTACTAGACGGTCCAAGTGGGTTTGAGGTCTATTGCGACGCATCAGGCAGGGGTATGGGTTGTGTGTTGATGCAACACGGGAAGGTCGTGGCTTACGCCTCCCGACAGCTGAAGAAGCATGAAGAGAACTACCCTACCCATGATTTAGAATTTGGTGCCATCGTCTTCGCATTGAAGATATGGCGACATCATTTATATGGGGTAAGCGTGACAATCTATTCCGACCATAAGAGTTTGAAATACTTGTTCACTCAGAAAGAGTTGAACATGAGGCAAAGAAGGTGGGTCGAGTTCTTAAATGATTATGACATCAATTTACAGTACAAGGAGGGTAAGGCAAACGTGGTAGCTGACGCATTGAGTCGCCGAGCACACTCTCTCCATTCGCTAGTCTCTCATACTGGCTTGGTTGAAGAGGTGCGGAGTGCTCAGATGACAGATCAGTACATGATGGAGATTAGACAGAAGCTTATTGATGGCATATTCGAGGGTCAGAAGTATGACTTCAGACTCCACGATGATGACCTGATTAGGCTTAATGGCCGACTGTGTATACCCAGGAGTAGCGCTGAGTTGAAGGAGCGCATATTGAGTGAATCCCATTGTTCTACTACTTCGATTCACCCCGGAGCTTCAAAGATGTCACTGGTGGAACGGAAGCCTTTAATGACGGTGGTTTAATCTCGGCTTTAACAAAAACCGTAATTAATATGAAGGCCGGAGTTAATTAACGACGTTTATTGAATTAACCGTAAGCAATAATCGATCGGAGGTAGGCGCGCCTTTTTTAGGACAGACTTTAGATGACGGTTATCAGTGAACCGTAGTCTAAAGTCCTGTGTTGACGCTCGCTTTACGGTCAACGGACTTAGATTACGGTTTACTAAAACCGTCAGCTAAAGTCCGTCCTAAAAAAGGCGCGCCTACCTCCGACTGATGGTCAACGACGTCGTTTTCACCTGACGCCAAATATTTCCGTGTTATTTGATTTTTTCGACGCCGCGCGTAATCTTAATTATAGTTAACGACATCGTTTATCAGTGTATTTTAGATTAAAAATAACTTTATATTAATGTGTTACATATGTTTGATCGAATAAGACTCATGGCTTAATGGCCAGTGGGTACATGAGTCAACACCATCGATCTTGAGTTCGAAACCCAGCATTGGCCAAATTTTCGCGCTATTTTTTTATTTCGTTACACTTTAGATTACGGTTCTTTAGGAACCGTCATGTAAAGTGTGACTTACATTACGGTTTTCATGTAAACCGTAATCTAAAGTCTTTTAAAACAAACATTTGCCTGTTTACTCTGCACACTGTACTTACAGTAACTTTCTTTCGCGCTATCTTCCTCACTGAAATCGCCTCCTCTCTCCCGTCACCTTGCTAACGGCCATCGCCGCCGTCGCTCCCACCACCTTTGTCACCCCATCGCCGCCGGTCACCACCCATCTACCACTGGTCTCACCGTCGACCTCTTATCGCGTAGGGTATGCGATCGATTGATTGTCGTTTTTTTCTAACTTGTTCATATACATGCAATTCGATTGCAAGTTCTAACCTCGTTTCTATCGAATCCTGAGAGTGTAATGGCAAATGTTCTAAACCTTGTTCATATATTTGTGCCCAGATTCACAGTTAATTGCAAACCTAGTTCGTCGGCTGATTTCTACACTACTTGCCCACTTCGGTGCTTAGTAACGGTAATTTGCAAAGCAAACTGTAAACTGCTGTATTTATTTATTCTTAGCATTTAGTATTACAATTAAATAATAATAGTGTAGGTTTTAAAAATGCTACTACTTAAACTGCCACAGGAAAGAAAGTAAGTTCAAGTATATTACCGATTCCTGAAAATAGCTCATTTTCAACTGCTCAATCTGCTATGCCAGATGCTCTCTGTTTGATTCACAATGTGACAGGAATCAACAATGCTATTGTTATAACCACCAGAAAGATAAGATGAGTTTCGGTATTTTAATGGTTCTAGAATGACTAGTTTCAGTCGTTCAATCTGAAGTACTGCAGAGAAGGTCAAATAAACTTCATATATAGTAGAATAAGATAAGTTTATGTATGTTACTAGTTCTAGATGGTGTGTGCAAATTTGACTTTGATAAAACTGATTTGGAGACGTTAGAAATATAGGGAGAGATGCTGTCGATTTTTTTCCACGGTTTAGCTAGCATTAACCTTGATTTTTTGATGAATTCTAATGTTGTCATTTTTCATTTATGCATCAGGACTACGACTTATTTTGGCTTCCGACCTCAACGTCTTAGCATCGGCTAATCGTCTACCAGAGGTAAGATTTACATATATACATATAATTTGACAAACTACCAAACATAGTTATCCGCCCAAGATAACTAATAGAGGTATATCTTCGGCAGTCCCTGTCGGGACTGTCCATGATTGTAATCTCAAACCTAGGGTTGTGAATGTGTTTTTAATTGTACTTTATTGATTATTTCAGCAGTATCTCTTATTGTTCTTCGAAGCATATATAGATTAAGATCATAAAAATCATGCATTTTGAAGGAACTGTAGGGAGATGCTGCGAAATTTTCAAAAATTAATATTAAAAACACGTTCACGGTGGGATTTAATACTCATGGATGGATTTAGGTTGATAAGATACAAAAGTGTAAAGACTCTGCCACGGGTGACGGTATGAAATGGCTGCCTTCATATAAATAGCTAGAAGGAGATGGAACGTTTCGTATATTTAGCAGGAAATTTGGACAACAAGTTTTTAGAAGGAGTTGATAAGTTATGCACGGTGTTGGCGAACAATCTGAAACCTACAGACAAGGGGATACATATTTTGTCCGTGTATCGACTGCCAAAACAATCTGAGATATCGCGGCGTTGAAACAATTAAGGAACATCTGATCCGCCGCGGTTTTACAAAAGATTTCCAAGACATAATCCGATGGCATGGTCAGAGTGCGTTGATGTTATTAAGCCTGACGAAGGGGATAATGGTCAGGCAAACACAGAAACAGAACTTGGAGATGATACAGTTGTTGGTGATCCAGAAGACGTTACAGCGAACGTGTGCCAGATTTCTGGGATGATGACATTGAGACTATTGAAGATGTGGAACGACATTACTCTAACACGCCAGACAAGCATGAAAATTTGTTGGATTCATCCAAAACACCGTTGTACCCCGGGTGTGACCCTACAAAGTTAAGCAAGTTGAGTGTCGTCCTCAAGCTATTCAACTTGAAAGCGAAACATGGCTGGAGCGACGTAAGTTTCACTGACCTCCTGGAACTATTGAAATACGTTCTTCGGGGGACAACGTTTACAACGACTACGTACTCAGCCAAAAAAATGATGTGATGTGCCCAATGGGTATGGGGTACCAGAAAATTCAGCTTGTCCAAATGGTTGCATGATGTTTTGGAAATCAGATGAATTTGCTGAAAGCTGTTCAGCATGTGGAGCGTCACGGGTATAAGAAACAACAAACTCACATCAGCGGTAGTAAGAAAGGTTACCAGCTAAGGTATTATGGTACGCCATCATTCCAAGGTTCAACGTTTGGTCTCCATTGAGAAGACGCAAAGAATCTTCCGGTGGCATTCAGTTCACAGGAAAAAGGATGTGGCAGATTGAGACACCCGTGATGCACCACAGTGGAGAAACATAGACGTAAAATTTCCTGAGTTTGGTAACGAACCGAGAAACCTAAGGCTAGGCTTGTGCACGGATGGGATGAACCCTTACGGTACTTTGAGTAGCATACACAGTACCTGGCCTGTGCTTTTGGTTATTTACAATCTACCGCCGTGGTTATGCATGAAACCAAGACACATCTTGTTGTCTTTGTTAATATCTGGTCCAAAGCAACCGGGCAACAAAATTGACGTATTCCTACAACCTTTGATAGAGGATCTACAACTCTTGTGGAATGAAGGGGCTACGGTTTACGACTCATTCAGTAAAGAGGACTTCAATTTGCGTGCTATGTTGTACTGCACAATCAATGATTTCCCCGCCTATGGTAATCTTTCAGGCTATTCAATCAAGGGGGCGTTGGCGTGTCCGATTTGTGGTGAAAACACTTGTAGCATTCGCTTGAAACATAGTGGGAAAACCGTGTATATGGGCCACCGAAAAATGCTTCCAAAAGGACATAAGTATCGAAAGATGGCGAAAGAGTTCGATGGGAAAACTGATCACAGCATGGCGCGCCCCTTTGACAGGTACAGAGATTTACAAAAAGTTGGATAATATTGTGAACAACTTCGGGCCGCCAACCAAAAGTGGTGAAAAAAGTGTCTGGAAAAAGAAATCAATATTTTGGGAACTACAGTACTGGCAGCATCTGGAGGTTAGACATTGTATCGATGGGATGCATGTCGAGAAGAACGTGGGTGAAAGTATCACTAGCACCCTTTTGAACATAAAAGGAAAGACAAAGGATCATTTGAAAGGAAGAAAAGATTTAATTGAGTTGGGCATACGCACAGAGCTTGGCCCGCAAGAACGTGGAAAACGCACATTCTTGCCTCCTGCCTGTCACACTCTGTCTAAAGAAGAGAAACATAGTCTATGCAGTACCCTTTACAACATCAAGGTGCCATCAGGTTACTCCTCAAACATAAGAAACCTAGTGTCCATGACAGATTTCAAATTAGTAGGAATGAAATCTCACGATTATCATGTCCTACTTCAAGAATTTTTGCCAATTGCACTACGTGGGATCTTGCCGGATGCTGTCAGACACACAATCACAAACGTCAGTGTCTTCCTCAAATCCATTTCGTCTAAGGTTCTTGATGTGGACACTCTGTCTAAATTACAAAAGGATCTTATTGTGACAATGTGCCAGCTGGAGATGTATTTTCCTCCATCGTTCTTCGACATAATGATACATCTCCTCGTGCATCTTGTAAGAGAGATTCTGATGTGTGGTCCTTTGTACCTTCGCTACATGTATCCGTTCGAAAGGTACATGGGTGTCCTGAAGAAGAAAATGAAGAACCGTCGTCACCCAGAGGGTAGTATTATAGAGGGCACTATCACAGAGGAAGTTGTAGACTTCTGCACCAATTACCTAGAAGGTGTCGATACCATTGGACTTCCACGTTCTAGACACGAGGGCAGATTGAAGGGTGTTGGCACGGTTGGAAGGAAACTGAAAAGAATTGACATAGACACTCTTAACAAAGCTCATTTAGTTGTGCTAAGTCATCTTGAAGATGTTGAACCATACTTTGATGAACACTTGTGTGTTTTAAGAGCACAATATCCAAACATGAGTGACGTAGACTACAAAATGAGCAGAATAGGACATTTGTCCGATGGTTCAAAGAGAGAGTGTTGTCCGATCAGTCCACGAATGTGCCTGAACTGATTAAAGTAGTTGCATTTGGACCAAATCTGGATGTAATTTCTTATGAGGGGTACGATGTCAACGGATTCACCTTTTTCACAGAACGTCAGGATCAGAAGTCAACGAATCAAAACAGTGGTGTAGAGCTTGAAGCTTATCAAAACTTATATGACGTCGGTGTCGTGGGTCATAGTCCTGTCTCAGTACAACAATCATATTTCGGTGTTATACAAGACATCTGGGTATTGGACTACAACAGCTACGAAATGTGTGTTTTCCGCTGTAACTGGGTTAACAACATTCATGGCTACCGTGAGGAGGAGCATGGTATGAAACTGGTTGATCTGTCTAGAGCTACTCCCACGGTTGAGCCATTCGTTGTTGGGACGAAGAAGGTTAAGCAGATATTTTATGTAACTGATCCCTGTAATCCTAGATGGTCTGTTGTGCTTAAAGGGAGAAGAGAATAGTTGGTGTGGATGGTGTGGTTGATGAGGATGAGTATGATGCAGAAGATGAACCTCCAACTGTTCCTATTTCATTGGAAGAGGCTGAGGTCACAGGTCATCGTGAGTATATACGATCAGACCATAACGAGGGAATGTGGGTTGAGAGATAATGGTGTATGTAAGTTATTACTATAAAAATTTATATGAAATTACCACTCTTTTATTTATTGCTTGTTTATGACCATTATGAAATGCTTAATTTAATTCAAATTGTATTTCAATCCTTGCAGGCATGGCTGATCAGGACATGGCTGATGCAGAGTTCGATTTATTTTGTCGTGAGGAGGAGGAAAATGAGCAGCGAATGGTACCGGTCCCATCTACATCTGCCGCTGCTGTTGCCCATCCACATCTGCCGCTGCTACTGTCCCATCCACATCTGCCGCTGATGCTGTTGGCCCTTCCATGAGTGCACCTTCTACGAGTGCTACTCAGAGACCCAGAGGTAGAGGTCCGACCCGTGGGTTGAAACTGCAGAAAGAGGATCAGATTAGTCTTCTGTGGGACCAGTATGGGAGGTATGGTGGGGGCAGCAGGTCAGAGTTCGTAGTATGCTAGGGACTCTGGCCAGATCACATTGCTGCATCAACCACACATGGAAACAAGTCCCGCAAGAAGTAAAGGAGACCATCTGGAAGAAGGTGCAAGAACGGTACAAGATCCCAGAAGAAGTGAAGAAGACCGTTCTTTCTTTGGTGGCCGGCAAAGCTAAATCATTCCGCCACTTTGGTTGAGCATTGGATCAACAGGGTGCCCCCACGTGAGCCTCCGCCGTATGTTGTGTACAACGGCATGATCACTGAAGAGGAGTGGAAGGAGTTCGTTGAGCGGCACGCCACCCCCGAGTTCAGGGTATGTTTGTGTGTACTCTTTTCTTAATTAATGCTCATAATGCTTTATCCCTGATTTTCTAATTAATTTCCTGTTGTACTTTCTTAACAGCAAGTACAAGAACAAGCACGGCAAAACCGTGAAGCTAATCTCTACCCCCACACCATGGGACGAAGGGGATATGTGGGCAGCCTCGAGGGATGGAAAGAAGCTGGTTTGCTGACACGGAGGAACGAGGATGGAAGTGAATGCCCGATCGAGGATGTCTCTGAGGCGAGGAGGGTGCAGATGTACATACTGGGACGCCAGAAAACGACCAGCGAAGGTCAGAGGATATTTCCTAATGCTGCGATGGAACAACTGGCTAACCAAATTGTAAGTATTTGAAAGTAGCTGTTAAATAATTTACTTATATACTCAAGTGTTTGTTGATCTTAAATTTAGTGTTAACTTCTTTGAAAATTGGACAGTACGAAGCGGCACAGAGAGGAGAAGTAGACTTACACGCTCCTCCTTCTCAAGACGACGCGCTCAATCAAATGCTTGGGAAGAAGGATCACCCGGGGCGTGTTAGAGGATTTGGGGGAGAAGTACGTCAGAAGAACGTATTCCCGCCATCTGCTAGGAAGGGTCAGATGAGTGCTGCTGAAGTCGAGGCGATGGTAGAGCGTAAGTTCGCTGCTGAGCGCCAAGCTAATGACGAGAAACAGGCTGCTGAGCGCCGGGCTATCGAGGAGAGGCTGCAGGAAGCGTTGAATGCGATTGCACATGCGACTACTCAGCAGCAGCAGCTAGATCCTCCTCGACTGTCTTCCTCGTCTAGTTGTGCTCCGGCCGCTGACCCGTACCCGTTTGCCAACATCCAGGTTAACTTTGTTTAACTATTTTTCTCCTAAAATAAAGTTATTTAAATAGTATTAGATTGGACTCACTTATTTATTTCACGTATTATCTCTGTTTATTAAAGGAGCAAAAAAAATGTCGTCTCCAAATACCATTAGACGGGCACCCTGTAGATGCGGCCTACGGGACGGTGTTGCCATCAGGTCCACTCACGCTCATCAGTTTCGTACGTCTACCCCCATACGTTTGCTCCCTGATGTTGCTTTCATTCCTATCTGTTTGTCTACTGATCGACATCATCATCTCCTGCATATCTTGACCATTTATATGTTTCCGGACCTGATGATTAGCATGCATTGATTTGACAATGCACGCTGATCGAAGCTATTGTAGCATGTATATTGTTGTCATAAGACTGTTGACAACCATTAGTATCTAATAAAATGCATTATTTAGCATTAAGTGTCTAATCTAATCTATTATAGATCCCTGAGCTTCCTCGCCGCGTAACCCGGCCCAGACTAGAAGAGACCGGCGCGCCGGCGAATCCTGAGATCCCTGAGCTTCCTCGCCGCGTATCCCGGCCCAGAGAAGAAGAGATCTGCGCGCCGGCGAATCCTGTTAGAAGTACAAGGGTATGTTCTAGATAATTGTTTAATGTTACTATAATAATCAATTAGTAATTATCTTTACATTGATGCTTTACTGTTTGTGTGTGAAGGGTAAGAATCCAGTGAGTCGGGGTGCGAAAGGTAAGAATCCAGCGCCCGTCCGGGGTCGCACCAGGACTTCTGAGGCGCCTAAAAATAAGCTCACACTGCCACAAAAACTTGTTAATGTTTTGGGGGCCAAGCAGATGAATCTTTACGACAAGATCATGTTGAAGTCATCTCAACTAACAACTTCATGATGACGCTTCCAAAGTCGATGTTTCACTACGAAGAAGATATGATGACGGCAATCAACTTTGAGGACATCAGAGAGATGATGTGTGGAGATTATCTGAACATTAACATTATTCAAGCTTATCTAAAGTAAGTGTTCTTTCCTCATACTGTAAAAACATATAGAATAAGTATCTATGAAGTTGCATTGGCTAACTTTTTATAGTACATGTGATATAATAGATGTCTGCTTGAGAGATGTGCTGAGAAGGACATGACCTCCATTACTGCGGTGTGCCCGGAGCGTTTATCGTACGACTCAGTCACTAGGGACCCGGGGAGGTTTTGTGAATACATGATTCATTGCTTCAATGTTGTTGATCAACAGAATAAATTATTCATTCTAATGCCGTATCACCAAACGTGAGTTCTAATATAAAATTACATACTAATTAGCTAACTTTTTTACCTTCATTTCTCATTTCATTTTGTATTTGACATTGTAGCCACCACTGGGCTTTGTTTATATTATGCGCTGCCACCGCTACTCTGCTCGTTCTAGATCCACTAGGGCAGTGGACAGAATTCAACACTGAAGACTTAATCAAAGAGTAAGTTTTTATTACTATTTAATTGTTTGTAAGTTTTTTGAACCAAAATTAATGTACTTGTTCATTTTGCTAAACGCTTTTGTTAATATATGTAACAGTTGTTACAAAAAAACCCCTCAGGGAGAGTTTGGTGATTTGACCGTCAATTACATCAAGGTTTGGCAATTCATGTATTTCATTTGTGCTGCTATTATCTTTGTACAATTGTTTTACATTTGTGAATTTTGGTGATTTAGTGCCCTACCCAAAAGGATTCTAAGAGTTGCGGGTACTACGTGATGCGGTATATGTACGAGTTCTGCGGGTACTTCCCAAGTTTTAAGAATGATATTGACAAGGTAATACGAACGCTGTCTTGTATTTAATTCTTTCGGCAGATTTTTTGTGTCTTTATCTTAATCTCATTATGTGTTCCATTCCTTTTCTTGTTGCAGATTAAAGAGCATTATGCCAGATTCAAGACTTATGCTCCTGCCGACTTGTTGCATGTCAGAGAGAGCATGGCAGCCATGTTTATGAGAATGGAGTGGTAGACTAGCTAGCTCTGATGCTGTAACATATATTTTTTGTTAGTTGCTGCTCTGATTCTGTTAGTTGCTGCTGCAACAGATTATATTGTGTAACAAATTATATTTTTTGTTAGTTGCTCTGATTCTGTTTGTAATGAATTATGCTAGCTGCTGCTGTAACAGATTCTAGCTGTTGTATGGAATGTTTCTGTTGCAATTGTGCGCAGAAATGAATTTGCAATTGTTATCTCTGTTGCAATTGTGTAACAGATTGAATATGTTACAGATTTTCGATCTGGTGCTTTATTAGATGTTATCTCTGTTGCAATTGTGTAACAGATTGAATATGTTACAGATTTTCGATCTGGTGCTTTATTAGATGTTATCTCTGTTGCAATTGTGCGCAGAGAATGAATTTGTGTTGTTGGTATTTGATTCAGGTGGTTCAATTGTGCAGTTTCTGCCCTCTGTTGCTTATCTGTTACAATTCTGTCTCTGTTGCAATTGTGTAGATTTGTAAAAAAAAAAAATTACACTTTAGATTACGGTTCTAACAATAACCGTAATCTAAAGTCCTTTGGCGCGCGCGCCAAAAGACTTTAGATGACGGTTATTGCCAAAACCGTCATCTAAAGTGTCGACTTTACATTACGGTTATTTGTAAAACCGTGATCTAAAGTCCTTTGGTTCGCGCGCGCCAAAGGACTTTAGATCACGGTTTTACAAATAACCGTAATGTAAAGTCAATGACACGCGGGCCGGAAAAGGGACTTTAATTACGGTTTTAAACCGTAATTAAAGAAACGCCATCTTTATTGACCCCGCGTAGATTACGGTCCAGAACCGTAATTATACACGGTTTTGGACCGTAATTAATGGGTCGCGTTCCACCAGTGGACACTTGTTGTACTACACCGATTAGGTGCACTTGCCTATTCCTTGCATTATTTATATACCTTGTTATATAGTTTTTGCACAACACGTACGTATAAAGAAGTATTTAACAAACTTATATACAAGACAATTATTGCGTTACTCATCAATGATAGATTCATAAGAACCAAAATATTTTTATATTTAGACTCCAATTCTTCAGTGATTCGTATCATTCTTGTATTAACTATTCATATATTGAAGGTGTTTTTATTAATTTGAATTTTTCAAGCCTCTATCAAATCTTGTGAATAATATTTCCTTATTAGCAAAATGCATAAATGTTTAATATACTTTGAAGATTTTACCTATGTAGCAAAATTCTCACACTTCTGAATAGTTCTCCATCATTAACAGTTTTTAACTACTGTAAAAGAAACTCATCAAAACTTGTTAACTAATTCCATTCGCTAACTATTAATATATTGAAAAACCAAGTTCCTACACTTTGATACAAATTTAATAACTATCCACAAAAAACTTTATTTGTACTCATCTCAAAATAATGAAACTATTAAATAATCTAAAGCTACATCAATAATTATGCTAAGTTAAGATTTAGTTACTAAAGTATAACATGATGCAAATTATAATTATTAGTTTAAATTAATCTTTTATATACATTCATACTTACTGAGTTGCTTAATTTTGTAATGTCAACCGAATTTAACCGAATAATTAACCCGAATTAGACCCATGACCTGAAAAAACTGAATAAACCAGAGGCTAACCAGAACCGAAAATTACCCGACCCGAAGTCACCCTATCCGAAAGTCAACCAAACCGAAAGTCACCCAAACCGACCCGAAATTTCAACAAACGTAACTCAACCCAAACAAACCGAATTCACCCGACACGATCCAACCCGAACCAAATACTGAACAATTTGAAATCAACCCGAACCAAACCGAAACCGAACCGATAGACCCGAACTGTCACCTCTAATTGTGAATTATGTTGCCCCCAACATTGCTAGGAGCATTCTCTACACCGAAGATCCTAAACAAGTCTAGGAATGGCTATGCAAGCGCTTCGTGAAGAAGAACTTAGCCACGCTTCACAACGTCAAAGCTCAAATCGCCAAACTCAGACAGGGAGAAGAGTCTGTCACTGACTACTTCATGAGATCTCGTGAAGTTTGGGCAGAGTACGACCTCATCAGACCAATCGAGACCTGCGAATGTTGTAGCACCTGTAAGTCTGAAGAAAACAGCGAAAAGGCCGAGAAGAGGAAGAAATTGTACACTTTCTCATGGGTTTGAATAGATCTTATCTGCACCTTAGAGGGCAAATTCTTGCCATGAGTGAGATCCCAAGTCTTGAAAAGATATTCTCCATTATCGTCCAAGAAGAACAGCAACGACAAGATGGAGATTCGAATCAAGACACCGAACAGACTGTAGCCCTAATAACCAAAGGAACTGGAAATGTTTCGCAAAGCAAGCCCAGAATGAATTTCGGCGCTTCGAATTTCAGAAACCCTAGCAAGAAATCTCCTAGCAATTCTTCCAACAACAACAAAAAGGACCCACCGAAGTGTGGAAACTGTAACAAGATTGGCCACTCACGCAACGAATGTTGGTGGATCGTTGGTTTTCTAAATCAAGACGGGAAGAAGCAGAGAGAGACGAGAGTTGGATCCGTCGTTGCAGACCAAACAAGAACGACTGCCCCCACCAATGATGTTTCCTTTGAATCGCCAGTGAAGGGATTCACCTCGGAACAACTGCAACAACTCGTCTCCTTCTTGCACCAGTAGAAAGACGACGGTCAACACACCAGGCAGACCAATTTTGGTGAATATTCAGGTAAATCCAAACTCTATATTAATTCTTCACCATGCCTAATTTCTAATACCAGTTCAGTGATGGAAAAATTACGTGAGTTACGGATCCTAGATTCGGGTGCTACAGAACATACAAATGCAAATCGATTTCTGCTCTCTGATTGTAAACCTTTAAGATATAGCAGAGAGATATCTCTGCCTGATGGAACCAAGAAAATTGTGACTTGTGCTGGTAATTTGACTGTGAATGGTATCATTTGCCTAAAAGATGTAATGCATGTACCTTCTTTCTTATTCAATCTAATCTCTGTATCTAGGTTAGCAGAAAATCAGAATGCATCTGTGATTTTGATGGTGATTCTTGTTATCTGCAGGATTATGAAAGGAAGTTTTCATGTGAAATTGGAAAGAAAAGTTGTGGTCTGTATTTTCCTGATATGAATTCCTTGGGGAGTTTCTTTTCCAACAATCTGTATTCTGTTGTTTGTACGAACTCATGTAATGAGCACTATGATACTGTTAGTTCTGAGAATCCTATGGATTTTGATGCCAATGGTTCAGAAAATTTTGTGCAATCAAATACAAATGGTTCTGGAAAAGTTTCTTTATGGCATAATCGGTTAGGCCATATGCCTCTACACAAGATCAATAAAATCATCAAAATATAGATCCCAAAGCACTTTAAAATGCTCCATATCCTTGTACAATCTGCTATAAAGCAAAAGGAAAAAGAATCAAGTTCCCAACTTCTGAAATTAGATCCATCAAACCCTTAGATCTTATACATGTGGATGTGTGTGGCCCCCTTAGAATAGAAACTGCAGAAGGATACAAGTACTTCCTCACTATAGTAGATGAGTATAGTAGAGGAACATGGGTTATCCTTCTCATACAGAAAGCTGAATCCATGCAAAACATTGTAAAATTCACAAATCTTATTGAAAAATAAATAAACAAAAACATTAAAATTATTAGAAGTGACAATGCCAAGGAACTAGGGAAATCACAAGAAGGAATAGATTTTTTTTATTAAGAAAGGAATTATTCACCAAACCAGTTGCCCACAAACACCACAACAAAACGGTGTCGTGGAAAGAATTCAAGGCCATCTTATGGAAATAGCAAGAGCCCTCCTTTTCCAATCTGGCTTAGATGATTCCTTTTGGGGCCACTGCATTAAACATGATGCCTACATAATTAATAGAACTCCCAACAAGGCAATAGAGCAATTAACACCCTTTGAAAAACTCTATGGGACTATGCCTAACTTCGATGAGATAAGATCATTTGGTTGCCTCTGCTATATGACCAACATCAGCCCCAATAGAGGAAAGCTAGATCCAAGGTCTATTAGCTGCATATATGTTGGAAATTGTAAGAACCCCAAGGGATACAAAGTTGTAGCCCTAGGTGAGAAAAGACATAAGGTCAGCAGAGACATAATCTTTTTCGAAAACATCTTCCCTTTAAAGAAAAATCATGGAAGCAACTTACACAAAAAGGTCAACAAAACATTGATATCTTCTCTTCCCCACCTGACAATAGCCTAGAGGATGATGCTTGTACGTCCCAGCTTTCTGGGATAAGAGAAGATCAATCTCCTCTAGATACTTCACCAGAAACCGATCCTTAACCTCCTCTAGATGCTTCACCAGAAACTGATCCTCCTGCAGTTATTGAATCAGACCTTACTGTCTTTCCTGAACCCACCACCGTAGACAATACTCACTTAAGAAGATCCACACGTACCACCAAGCTTTCAGCCAGGTATGATGACTATGTGTCACGAACGTGGGATCTCCACAATATTTGACTGATTATTTTAATTAGTATTATCTAGATAGTGGGTGGTTATTAAATTAGTGGGTAGTTTATATTTAGTGGGTAGTTTATTTCTATAATTAATTTTAGCATTATTATTCTGATTTCCTAATCCCTATATATAGGATAGCTAGCATTGTAATCGTTAACCAATTATTAATCAAATCAGTCCTTTATTTACTATTAGTTACAATTACTGTATTGTTACATTGGTGCTTTCAACGTCCGAACTCCATGGCTAACCCCACCAGATTAAAGACAATCGAAGATGCCCAGCGCAAAGCCTTCGACCAATTTAGCAACCTCACTAACCAATTCGCTCAACTTCAAGCCTCCATCTCCGCCCAGTTAGCCGAATTCGCCAAACAGCTCACCCAACGTGCACCACCACAGTCCCCCCATCACCACCACTTTCTCTCTGAAGCAGAAAAAACCCTCTTTCCTCTTCGTTTAAGCAACCTACTGCAATGGCCCCAAAGACAACTGAGACGCAACCAGCGGAGAAGAAGCCTGTAGCTGAGAAATCCCCCGCCGAGAAGAAGCCAAAGGCTGGAAAGAAGCTCCCGACGGAGGCAGGTGCTGCTGCTGGGGACGAGAAGAAGATAAGGATGAAGAAGTGTGTCGAGACCAGCAAGATCTACATCTTTAAAGTCGTGCAGCAGGTCCACCCATGATATTGGTATCTTCAGCAAGGTTGTGGGGATTATGAATTCCTCCACTCAATCTACTCTTCCGCGGCCGGCATTCAACAAGCTCACCCCGACAAAAGCATTAGTTCGCCGTGGGAAGGGACTTTGCTTTAATTGTGATGCACACTTCGTTCCGAGACACCAATGCAAAGGGGCACCCATGATGTGTTTGATCACCGACGAGCCACCACCGGATCATGCGGAATTCTTCTATCCAATCGACATTCCAGCCCGGGAAGAGTACATCCCACCGCCCCGAATTCCCAATCTTCCGCCTTGAGGACAAGTCGGTTTTTGAAGACCGGGGCAATGTCACAAACGTGGGATCTCCACAATATTTGACTGCTTATTTTAATTAGTATTATCTAGATAGTGGGTGGTTATTAAATTAGTGGGTAGTTTATATTTAGTGGGTAGTTTATTTCTATAATTAATTTTAGCATTATTATTCTGATTTCCTAATCCTATATATAGGATAGCTAGCATTGTAATCGTTAACCAATTATTAATCAAATCAGTCCTTTATTTACTATTAGTTACAATTACCGTATTGTTACACTATGTCTGTTTAAATAGCACGAGCCATGGTGATCTCTTTCTGCCATCCTCAGTACAAGACTTACCCACCAACACCTTGAATCAAACAATCCAACCACCATTAATACCCTCACTGATCACATACTAACTACCACCATCCTTTCTTGCACCCTACCTTCAACAACAAACAGCCTCACACACCAAATACACCACTCCTCCGAACCACCCAACTACAGAATCGCCAGTAAAGACCCTAATTGGGTCAAAGCCATGGCCGAAGAATTTGAAGCTTTGAAACAGAACAACACTTGGTCTATCGTAACTCTACCAAAAGGAAAGAACCCAATTAATTGCAAGTGGGTTTACAAGACAAAGTTTAAAGTAGATGGAAGTCTAGAACGATACAAGGCTAGGTTGGTAGTCAGAGGTTTCACTCAGAAACAAGGCTTAGATTATGAGGAAACTTTTTCTCTGGTTCTAAAACTTACCACAATTCGAGCTCTAATCATAATGGTTGTTAAGAAAGGGTGGATCTTGGATCAACTCGATGTAAACAATGTATTTCTTCATGGAGATCTCCATGAAGACGTTTACATGAGTATACCAGAAGGTATGACAGTACATGGAGACAATATGGCATGTAAATTACATAAATCCCTTTACGGACTAAAGCAAGCTCCCGCCAATGGTACGAAAAGCTTGCCAAGTTCCTCACAAACCTTAACTTCCATCATTCACAAAATGACTACTCCCTCTTTGTCAAAAGAAACAACAATAGCATCACATTACTAGGGATATATGTGGACGACATTCTAGTCGTTGGGAACGATGCTAAAGAAGTCAAAACCTTGAAACGAAAGCTTGACAAAGAATTCAAAATCAAAGATCTGGGAAGGCTGAACTTCTTCTTAGGGATGGAATTCTTGGAAACCGAGAACGGTCTAATCATGACACAACAGAAATACATCAATCAAATCGTACACGATTTTGAGATGGAAAACATTAAATCCTCGGTCTCCCCTCTTCCTCTCAACCTAAAACTCTTTAAAGACTCTGGGTCAAAACTAGATAACCCAGCCCTATAAGGTGTCTTGTAGGAAAATTAAACTTCCTTACAAACACCAGACCGGACATAGCTTTCGCTGTCCAATTCCTTAGTCAATTCATTCAGTGTCCCACTTCAGATCATCTCAAAGCTGCCTACCACACCTTGTCCTACATAAAAGGAACAACAGGCTTCGGTCTGTTTTTTAACAAAGAACCAGACTATACCCTAGAAGCTTATTGTGACTCCGATTGGCTTCTTGCCCAATCACACGAAAATCAGTTTTTGGTTTTTACATTCTCTTAGGAGGGTCACAACTAAGCTGGAAATCTAAAAAGAAAACAACAATATCTTTGTCTTCTGCTGAAGCAGAATACAAAGCCATGCGCCAGGTCACCGGAGAACTAAGCTGGTTGACCAGGCTACTAAATGATAGATCACTCCCATTCCTCTCAAGTGTGATACCTAGCGGCCATTCACATAGCTAGGAACCCCGTCTCCCATGAAAGAACTAAACACATTGAATTAGACTGCCATTTTGTACGTGAAAAGTTGCAGGGGGGCTTGATCCAAGTCCAATACGTTCCCACCATGCATCAGCTGGCCGATCTCATGACCAAGCCACTCGCAGGTAAGAACTATCAAAAATGTTTTCATGGTTTAGGTTTGCAGGAACCAAACAAAAGGAGCACGGAGTAAAAGAAGCAAAGAGCACACCTTCAACACCAAATGTACTCTTTGAGGGGGGGGGGGGTATTAGACATAAGGAATGTATGGTTATAGCTTGTATCTAGGGTATAATCTGTAACGACATTATTATGTACTCTTCTTAGTTTGTACCTTAGGGCATACTTGTAATTTTGTCTTCACCCTTTATTTTCTTCTTCCTACCCATTCGCCCTTGTGCATATAAAACGATACACACATCTGTCTAACTGTAGATAGATACATATACACACATCTGTGTAACAGAGACTTTCGTCTCACATCTTCAATAAAAGAAAGAAGAAAGGTTTCTTTGCAATGTCAAGAATCTGACAATAACAGCTCAGGACTTGACTCATTTGGAATAGCAAATTCTAGTGTTACAGCAGAGAACACAATTCCCACAGGCTACCAGTAATTTGAAATAAGCCATATTCTTGGAATTGATATTAGAATTATAGATGTAATTCCAAAAATACTATACTATTCCCTGATATTACAATACAATTATATATCACAAGTGGTACTTTGTGTTGGTATTTGAAAGTGACAAACAGATATCTTACACGAAAGCGTGCTTGATGATGTAACTAAGGCACGAGTAACATACAATAGCTAGCCAGTATCAAACAAATACCGTTATACGCTCCTAATCAAGCTAGAAGATGATCAATCAATCAATCATACAATTAATAAAATGAAGTAACCTCACTTGACACCAAAAAAATACGTGTCCGCCCAATCATCCATAGCTAGGTACGTACATATCAAAATCTGTCATGACTCATGCATATGTATATGAAACAGAAAAAGAAAATTACAAAGAAAGTCAGCTGATCGACCGCTAGCAAGCTAATACAAACAAGTAATTAAACTAGAACAACTCATACGTACGTCGTACGTATGGCTTAATCTGTTCACACTCCCCATCGCACCGTACATTTTGACGCTATCATGCTTATATACCTACAAGGTCGACATTATTGTATTGACTGTAGTTGTTAAGTACTAAAGTCATGAATAATATGAGTATCAGCTATATACACGATCGTGACATAAAGCATAATTATGATCAAAATATATCGACTTAATTAATAATACGCGCGCAATCTTAATTGGGTGCAAAATTGTCATCATCTCACATCTTATCTTGCCTGTGCCCTCAAATACGGTGGCCTGGTGTGATTAAATTAGCAACTAGACGCGCGGTTTTTTTTTAAACATACCATTTCATTAATTATATTATAAGAAATTACCTACAACAAAAGCGATGCTTGTCAGAGCAGATGTGCTGTGCCCCAAATTTTATTTTTATTTTGTTGGTTCGCTAAGGGAGCGTCATATCATTTTTTCATCTTAGGTTAGCGAGTTTATGTAATTGTCACAGATTTTATATTAGTTTATAAGGGAGGAGGGGTAAGAACGTCATTTGCCTAATGTTAATTAAGTTAGGAAAGGGGTTTCTTGTTCTTCTTCCTTCACTCTTCATCTTCTTCCTCTGTTCAACCACTCACAATAATCCAATTGTCGAATGGTCCGGCTCGTGGAGTTTCGTGTTACTAGTCCGTCAGATTTCAGGTTTGAGTTGTGGGTTTAGTTCTGTTTCGTTCTTTGTTTTGTCTTCTTCGATTCTGATTTTGGTTTCGACATCCGGTTAATTCAGTCGATACTTCATTGAGTTTCGATTGAAGATCCAAGGAGAGTTTGTTTGTTTGTGTAGAGTCTGTGTTCTTCGATTCGTTGTAGATGGTAGATGGACTCGGTGTGGGTGTGTTCACCATTGGGAATTCTGGGTTTTGTTTCGTTTTTGTATGTGTTCGATTTGTTCTTTGATTTCGTTGTGAATCAGAGTTGATTTGAGTTGTGTTTTCGCTCTGCTAAAACCCCATGGAAATGTGTTTCGATTGCCTACTTTGTTATGGAAATTTATGTATATTCAGTGGTGGATTTGGGCTTTAGTTTTTTCAGTTTCTGCTTCTAGAATTTACAGTTCTCGTCCTGTTTGAACAGTGCTTTGGACGCCTCTGTTTTGTGAATCTCTATTTTGGGACCTAGTTAATTAGCCTTCTAAGCCGTGGATGACTGGTCGAGTTATCCCGTAGCATGCAACATAGACGTCATTTTATTTATGTGGGACCGACGGGTCCTTTGGTCTTCGGGCCATTTCTATTATGGGGCCGACAGGCCCATTAGTCTTTAGACCATTTCTATGTTGTCGAGGGATCTTTTGATTCATGGGTCTTCGACCCATTCTATATGTGAGTGTTATGAATTAGTGTCCCGCTCTGTATTGTCATGGATTCTGATTTATGAGCCACCCTATTTGTGAACCGCTCTATTTGGCATCCACTCTGTTTGTGAACGTTTTGATGTGTGAACTCAGTCAAGTTCTTCCAAATGTATTCTAACATTAGCTTTCGTTCAATTTGAGCTTTGACAGGTTTTGACATGAAATTCTGTTGTGTGCTTAGTCTCATTCTGAAGGTGTGGCTTCTGCTCCGTTTTGCCTTCCGTGCTTAATGGTTCTGGTTTATGAACTTCTGTTTTGTTAAGAATTGTGTTTTGTTTGCCAATGACCTTATTATGAAATTCTAATTCTGCTCTTTTTGCCTTTCTGGTATTTAATAAAGGTCTTTCACTGCTTAGCTGTCTAATGACACTTCTTTTTGCCCCGCCTATATTTGGCTTTAAGTATTTTGAAGTGCCTCCATATGATTTTGATTATGATTTGCTAAACATATGCATATATGTATATTGTGTTCTGTAAACTGTTTTGAGTATTCTTGGGCTAATGAAGTTTATCACCTACTAAGCTGTGGTTGCATTTACAGGTTATTTAGCATTTTGGGCAGTAGGTTTCTGCTTTCATTTGTTAACTTTGTCTTCAAGTTGTATTTGTACTGTCGACCTTATGATCCTTTCGTATTTTGAAGCTTTGGGATTTTGTACGTTTTGATAGCTTCCGCTTTGTAAGTGTGTGATGTAGTCTTGTAACTACATGATCAAGCTTTGTAGCTCTTATTTGTATAATACATGAGTCATTTGCTTCATTACGGGTTTCGTGAGTGTAGTCTTGTGTATCTTAAGTAATAAGTGTGTGACGTGTGACGGTATCAAAACCAGGGTGATTTTGGGGTCGTTACAAAACATTAACAATGACAACTACTATAGGCGAATTTATCCCATTGGGTGGTTATGTGAGTAGCTCAAATTCCTTAAGGCCTAGTCCTGATCCACGACTTAAACTAGTTTCTTCGGCCAGGGACTGCAAGAGGTACCACTACAAACTAACATTGAGGATTAAAAAACTCCAACAAACTATCATAAACCACAATCAACAACAAGGATCTTCAAGACTAAGAGCAGATTAACAACCAACAAAACTAAGCAGAAGCACCATGTAATCATGCCTCCAGAGAAGGTAGAAAAGTTCCACCTCCTTTTCCATCCCGTAGCTATCGAACAAAGTTGACAAAAAAAAATTCTTGCTCTCCACCATAATCTGCCTCCTTTCCTTCCACTTCAGCTTGGCAAAAGTGAAATGCAACAGGTGAATAAAGATCACCGCCTTCTGTAGGAATTGAATCAATACGTATGGTGCACAGGAGACCCTTCCAAGCAGTGAGGTGGCTGCTGCATGTCACTATTCTCCACACTGCATTGGAAAGTGGTTGATGGCGACCAAATATTGAGGAACCCAGCGAACTAGAAGGCCAAGTCCCTGTAGCCGTTGGAGGTGTCGTCCCTGTTGCTTGACCGGTAAGAGCAGAATCTTGTGCCGATTTGGAATCAAACCACCAAGACTAGAAATGTAACACATATTGATGCAAACCAGAAGAGCCAACATCATGAAACGAAAGATGAGGATGAGGATAGGAAACAAAACAACAGTAAACAAAATAGAAAATGCCAAGTAGATGATAATGAGAAAAAATTTGACGTGCAAAATACGGTACCTACCGAAATGATACCATTACACCTAAGAGTTTTAAAGATAAAGCAAGCATAACTGAAAAGCAAGAGTGAAAGAGACAAAAACCATCAAAGAAGACAGTCGTGGAAAGAGCAGGGAAGGCGAAGGGCAAATTCTCCCATTGAAGGGAGAAAAGAGCGTGTTGTTGTATATATTACTATGTATTCATGGTCCCTAGGCATCATGAAGTAGTTGTTCATGTATATATGTGCATTTCTAATAATGGTTGGAAATGAATTATAATTGTGTCACCCCATTATGTATTGCATGAGCTTGTAACTTCAAAATACTCCCTCCTGTTCAAAATATCTGTCATTTTAGAGATGAATCTGGATTTAAATTTGTCCAGATTCATCTCTAAAACGACAGATATTTTGAATAGGAGGGAGTAGTATTATCTCCAAAATGAAAGGTAGACTTAATGTTTTATATTGAGTGAAAAATATGTTTTAACATCAAATGTTCATGTTTTATAATGTTTAATAAGAACAACCGCAAAAGAGTCTAACTTGAAGCGTGGTAGAGTACTATACCATTCCCAACGACAAAACCTCTCAAACGAACATAGAATAAAGATGGTCATATTAAAAAGTAGTAGCTCTATAAGAGCCTTTACACATGCATGACACATTACTGACATACAAGTTAATTAATCAGCCTAATGAAACTTTGGATAATGATAGAGATCTCCAGATATTATGTCGTCACTAAAATATATATCGAAATAACCAATAAAGAATGACACAAAATTAACGTAGTTCAATAATGATTAGTTAGCTAGTCCACAGACAGAAAGTGTGGCAACTTTTATCATTAATGAGAAAGACAAATTACAGATTTTAAATATACTTAATTCAGACTCCATATTACATATTAGAAGGAGGCATTAGGATGTATAAAAAACGTTATGCTTAACCTGAAGTAAAGGGCCTAATTCGACGTAAGCACGAAACGAAGACTAAAGTCCAAATGACAAATTCAAGACATATTCAACACAATGTATGTAGCCCTACACCTAATTAATGATGATGATATACTACATTTATTGGTCAAAACTTGAATGACACAATAAGAAGTTGTAACACCCCTACCTACTAATTACATCATCACCTCCTAATTGTCTCATACGTCATACCTTCACAGCGGAAATTAAAATCCAACGGAGGGTGAAACAATGCCGTTAGCCACACACGTGACTAATAAGGCCTACGCCAAATACAGTAACGGTCTGATGGATCGGAATATCCGAGTACTAAACAAATACAATCTACAATTCAATTTCAAACCAAGTATGTACAATTCTCCAATCAATACCGTGTTCAATACTTACAATCCAATATACAATATTCCTCACAAGTCTATACAACCGTCTAAGGTTTCCATATCTCACTCAAGTCTCACAAGTCTAC
This sequence comes from Limonium bicolor, assembly GCA_023374045.1. NCBI lineage: Eukaryota > Viridiplantae > Streptophyta > Magnoliopsida > Caryophyllales > Plumbaginaceae > Limonium > Limonium bicolor. The sequence goes on along the minus strand of CM041777.1, from coordinate 89,048,743 downwards.
ATACCTTCCAAAGTACAAAAGGGTGTATCACACGGTACACCGTCAATTAAAAGGGCTACTAGCCTATATACAACTCGGTACACCATTCATTCTTTGCTAACTATCAAAAGTAAAGCATCTCGGTCTCATCATGACCATCAACCTTCTTGGGTACCTGTAAAATAAAAACAGCACCCCAAGCGGCTCAGCAAAATTGTTGGCATGAAATTAGCATACCCCGCGTGCTAACGGAGGTACGCCAACTAATTGGTCGCCTACATGGAGTTCGTTTTATTAAAACAACATGCAAAGATAAATAATTCCATAAGCATGCATAGCGACAATCATACAATGCAACCCATACAAGCAAAGGAGATATTTCACAATTCACCAATCAATATTCACTTCTCAATCAAACTTCAACACTTAGTCAGTCCAATTTCCATCCAGGTTAATCAGATTTTATTCTCTTTTACTCAAGATCAATGACTTACACTAGCCATGATCTTTCTCAACCAAATACTCTTCTTCTCAAATATACTCAAGTCCAGTCGGTGTGACCTCCGGGCAGGGACAAGACTATCCCACCACCGGGCTTAAGGTTGGCTCACTTCCCCAGGTAGCTACCCATTTAAGGGATTCAGACCGTGGGAAAGATTAGGCCAGGATTCGGTTAACAATCTCTCTTGTTACCTCATCCTCACGAGTGGCCGAAACTATATCGGGCTTCTCAAATTCTCCAAATTACTCAATTCTCAAAGTTAGAGTGTTAGATAGTTAGGGAGTTAGTGAGAGGCCCACATCCAATCAATCATGGTTATCACAACCAATCAATCAATGCTTCACTTTCAATCACAACTTTCCAGTTCAGCCACAAGTCAATCAAGGCATAATGTTCACAAGATGGTGAGAAGTGCACATTCAACAAGTCAAGTACTTCATCCACAATCACACATTTCATGAATTATACAAACTTCAAGGTTTATATACTATCCAACAAGGAATAATACATTACAAGCATAAGGAAGTGCAATAAACCCGATTTGTGCATTTATCTTATTTAGGTGGTAACACATAACACACTAACACACAAATCGAGGTAACCTCGGTAGCATACGGGGCATGAGAAAATCATACCGCTCACCGTAGTTGTTCGATCACCGACTCTCCTTCGGAGTCCAACAATTCCAATCCTATAACATACATGGAATCAGACGGTTAATTCTCTATAATTAACCTAACTCTTTAAATCTTTAGAGTTTCCGGATTTACGATTGCTTACTCCTTACATTTCAAACTCACTTACATTTATTTATTTACTTCAAATTACTTCTTAAGCTTGGTTACACTTCTAATGACATTTATATGTCATTAATTATGTCTTAACAATGTTATAACATCATTACCAAACAAGCCCCTATCTTAAAACACCATTTAAACACATTTTAAGGCAAAACTGGGTTGGTCCGGGACCTTGTCCGGGTCCCAAGTTCCGGACCAAGCCTTAACAAAACTCTCTGGTGATTTTTGACATTGGTCCGAGACTTTGCAAGGGACTTAAGTCCCGGACCATTAGTGCAGGAAACTCTCGGCTTATATTTTTGAGTGGTCCGGGACTTTATACGAGGTAAGTAGTCCCGGACCAGGCACTGGAACTTTACTCTCGGTAGCTTTAAGATGAGGTCCGGGACTCCACTAAGGACCTAAGTCCCGGACCATATCAGCATACCCCAATTTGACAGTTTTCATCTTCATTCCAACACCAACTTTCACCCAATATTTCCCTACTCTCTCCTCATGTAATTAGGCATGTTTTATCACCTTAATGACACCTTAAACTTCCCTAATTCACTTACTAACTTCATCACTCAATTCTTGTCTAAATTATCCCAAATTCCACACTCACATTCTCCTAAAACTTACAACTTAGTTTCTAGCTTTCTAATTACAGATTTTGCTCTCTTCTTTACTCTTCCCATGACTTACACCTAATGTTATTCTAGCACACACTTACATCGTCTCTCATTCCCAAATTCGCCTAATACATCATTCTCTATTCTCTTATAATCCCAAAACGAAGGCAATTAGCCGCTCAAACTTCCCTCTACAACACCCAGTAAATCCTAGTTTCTTTTCTCCTCAACTAAAACACCTAAGTAATCTAAATTCTAGGACAATTTTGACAGAGGTTTCCCATAATTTTAACATTGCTCACATTGCTTATTCAGCTCACCTACTCAATCTCCAATATCCACATCAATTTAAGCACTAACAACACTTTTAGTTTCAGCCCATTGTATAAATTCCAACACCTTAAACAACTTGGCTTTTAAAGCCCTTTACCCATCATATACACAACACTAACATAATCCAATTCTTGTTTACATTTACCATAGCCTTCCACTACTCAAACAAATAATTCCCATACCACAAGACATTCAAAATCTATTCAAAGGTACGCTCATTACCTTAAGTTTTCTTGGTTTCCTTTTCCCTTATCTCCTTCTTCCTTTCTTGTTCTTCCTTTCCTCTTTGTTCTTGTTTTCTTTGTTTCTTGATTTCAAATTGGCCAAGCTACAGCCACATTCCAAGGGATACACAACAATCAACACTAATAAATTCCTAGCTCAAGAATTAAGCCCTAATACACTAGAGAGTACTTAAAGCTCTAAGGGAGTATTACCTTGAAACTTCTAAATGAAGTTTTTTTTTTTTGAACAGCAAGATAACAGATTCTAGCACCCTTCTTGAGATAGAAACTGGCTGGAAATAAAAGAGCAAGAGGCTCAAGAACTTGGAATTTTCGGTTGTGAAAAGGAAGGCTAGATAGGAGAGTTTTTTGAGCTTCTTTTTGCCTTAGAGTAACAAGGAGTTGAAGGAGCTCACAATGGTGTTCTTCAAGCCTTCAATGAGCTTCACCCATGGAGATGAAAGTGGTGATTTTTGAATTTTGAAAGGATGGAAATGTGCTCCAAGATGAGGGGAATCTAGTGGTGCAATTATTTTTGTATTTCAACCTTGTTTAAGGCATGAAAGTGGGAGGAGAAGAGAGGGCTGGTGTGAGCCTTATGAAATCGCCATTGTATGGCTGGGAGGAAGAAGATGAGTTCAGAAATGGGGGAGAGAGTACGTGAGAGAAGAAGAAATGGGGAGAGAGAGACTCACTTTACCTTTTTACGTTTCCCCTTTATTTGTTTGCCCTTTAGTGCATAAAAGGGAGTAAAGGAGAGGGGAGAGGCTGATTAAATTCGTGACCCACACACACAATAAGGGGGGGGGCGGTTTTTAATTTGCAATAATGGGGAGTTATTTGGTCTTATTACAATTAACACCCCACAAGTTCTCGTTTTTGCACTATTCACTGACCGGAACCCGTTTTCTGGAATTTTCTCGTTTAATTAATTTTAATGGCTCTAGACCTTCTCTAATGTCTAATTATATACATTTGATTGACTATATTTATTACGGGTCTATTGCTTAAAGTCACGTTTTCCCGGTTTCCTTGAAAAGCGCGCTTTAATGTTTGTTTGTGGTTTTAACCCATTTTATGGATCCGTTTTCTTCGAGAATTGTTCCCAAATGTTCATTTAGGTGTAATTAAGCTTTGAAATCTTCATTAGCCTAATTAATTTCTTGTTTTAAATTTCGGGGTATTTCAATCTACCCCTTAAGGAACTTTGCCCTCAAAGTTGTTCAAAGTTGGTGTATTATTATCCTGTTCAATTGACAATTCAATTGTCAACGTCATACATTCATACATCCCTACAGATTATTAGATTTGTTACCCAAGGTATTTACATACAATACAACGCAAGCACAATACACTCCGTGCAAGCACTCCACGATACAATTGCAAGCAGCATTACAATCACTACAATCAGCATTACAACCACCCATCTGGTTTTACAGTACATGATATATGCATACGTACAATGCAAAGCTATCCTGAAGCAATGCAAAATACTCTTTCGTATGATCCCGCTGTTCTTAGAGAAATACACAACACACACTGCCACCGTTCTACCGGTCAACTCAGGACCGTTGCTTGTCTGGTACAGTGGTTTCAAAATTGGTCCTCATTCACAAGTTTGAAGGAAAATCCTTTTTGTAATTATTTTGTTAGAAATCCTTTTTAAAAACACAATCAGCTCCAAATCCAATTTATGCTCATTACATCTATCCTAGGCGTGATTACTTGTGACCACTTATAGGGATCTTCAAGAATCATTCAACTCCAATGTGATCAGCAACGGTGTTGAACTATCCTTCCACCCCAATTTGTGTTTGGTTTCCCTTGATCTGATCAGGATCAAGTTTGACTTCCCACTTCAGTTTCAAACAGCAACTAGTTCAACCATTTCCCATTTTCTATCTTTTAATCAATCTAGTGATAAACGTAAATTAGTACATCTCCAAAGGATGGAACTCAGTCCATCAATTATCCTTATTTTACTTCCATATAATTTACCTGGGACTTCACTACTTATGGGACTCATTTCATAAATAATTTCTCCTTTCATCCATTATCCTCAATCATATCAAATAATTATCTACGAAATACTATACTTGTGGAGCTCATTCCACAACTCATTCTCAATTTCTCAAAACAATCACCTAGGGAACTCAATTCCTCTAGGTTCTACATCGGTTTCATACCGACTCATGCATCGCAATGCCACGTCTAATCCTCAAATAGGCATATACTATGGGGATTCTCATTCCCTAGCAGTTTCTCTACTCCTTTCTCCTTGTATACTCAAACCTGGGTTAATAAGATAGGTATATTTATATATGTGGTATTCGCATCTCTTGTGCGCAATAACCCTAACTGGGTTATGAATGGGTGCATATGTTTATGTAACATACGTACCAATCATCAAACAATTCTCATTTGTGCTATGCACACTGTAGTCTATGCACTTAATACGTGAAACATACCCTAAGCAGATTTTTCACTCTACCCCCCTTAAAGGGATTACGCCCACGTAATGTACTATATGTTATCATTGAACATTGGTTCACACTAAGTTCGGGCGTCCTGAAGCGTTTTAGCTTTTATGCGGTATGTTATACGATGTATTTCCAGTCAAGGGTCTTAACCATAGTGACGATTTAGTCCCTGCACCAAGAATTCTCATTGGAGTTTATTTAACTCATAACCGGTTCGGTTCTAGCTTATTAGGCTTCAAGGCATTGATGATTAGCCATTATTTCATACACACTAGGTATATCAACCTCTAAGCTAGGGTCCACTAGCTTCTGCTGCGCGACTCTGATATCTTAGAGCTTATTCGCCCCTTTTCGTTATTCTAAATGTATTACACATCTACTTTTTTATCCCTTTTATCTTGGAATATACGGTTTCTCAACCGCGCTTGGTATCTCTTACCGTACGCAACTCATTGTGTTATAGGTTTTCTATCGAGTTTCTTGGAAATCTATTGTGCATACTGTTGCATACTTCTATGTTAATTCACTTAGTTCTTCCGACTTGTTGTCGGTTGAGGTCTAGCTACTACCTACTGTGTAGTGCTTCCTCTGATCATTGGTTTCTGGCTATTCACTCATGTAGTGTTATACCAGTTTTCTTTATTGCACTATCTTGCATTTCATAAGCATCGATCCTCATAGCGTTCATGATTCATTTCATTTCTGCTTTTATTCCAGTGGAATTCACAGGTTGTGATTGTTGGCGTCTCCAACGTTCCTCGTGCATCTTTGGCCGAAAGGCCACACGGTTTATTGTTAGATTTATGCTTAAACTGGCTTGCGCCGTGTTCATTGTTGCATTTGCAAGTCTTTCATAATTAGTACGGTTGGTTGTTTAGCAATCGGGTGCTCTCGCTCCAATCTATTATTCTTCTTATCGAGACGGTCCACTAGGGATACGCTTTCAGTTCCTTATGCAATTGTATAGGAATGAACAATGTGTTCCCTATGAGATAGTTGCCATACGGTTCAGGCTATAGGCTTTATTGCCTAGTCTATCAACCAGCGCTTGCTTTCCTCTACACTGAGTCTAGCTCATCGGTTCGTTTGTTTTCCATATTCGTGTCTAACTATATTCACCTATGGTCGCTTGTTGCGCACCATGTTCTTATTCATTATACAAGTATTGTTTTTGCGGCCTCTGTTACTGTGGTAGCTTGCCTTTATTGTTTGCCCATTGTTGGCACAAATCCTAAACCGTTCACTGCAACGTCACGTTTGCCTTCAATCCCTTCATGGTGTGAGCACACCGGGAGTTCTCTAGGTTCGTGTGTATGGCTGTCGCCGTATCAACCCGTATTATTATCTTTTTAATGTAGAGATGTTCTACTCCATCTTCGGGTTCATGTGTAGGCTAGTTTCCCTCGCATTTTTTTCATCACTTATGATATTGCTTACCAAGTAACTTGGCTGACCAGGGAAGAAGTAATCCATTGGATCACAAGCTCCTTTGAGCGTTGGTCATTTGATATCATATTACGCACTCACATTGCTTGTTCTTGACATTTACTGTCTTCTAAGTCCTGAGCATTGGATATAGGGTCTAGCTGTGCAGTTTTACTTCTCTATGTACATCATCGGGACATCCCAAGGAAACTTCAAGGGTTTTCTGGTCCCGTTCTCTAATAGAAGAGTATTCTATCACTGATAAGTGAAAGTTTTTGTTGAGGGGTTTATTTCCACTCACAAGCCTCACGACGAGTTTTCACTGTTTTAGCCACTGCTTACGTACTTCCATCATTCATACAATGGTTCACCATTTGCTTGGTTGACTACAGAGTATACTACTCTTTAATTCTCTATGCTCTTTGAGCGTTATCACTCTACAATTCACACACTGTACACATTCGGTGTTTGCTTCTATCCGACTACTCTTTCAGTTTCAACCACTACTATCAAATCTTCCTTATTCATGTTATTCTTGGAGTTTTCCTTTTCTCTTTCAAATTGTTCCTTGGCAATAATCATATGCTCGAGCTTTAATGTGTTTGCAGATGGAGCTTCTTTCTGGAGGTTCCACCTATCTACCGCTCCAGCGGTCTCGCAATAATGGGAGGTATCCCTACTCCTCTAATATCTCATAGTGCCCGAGCGTGGGTCGAATCAGTGGTGTCGTCGCTTAGGTTTTAATATCCTTGTACTACTGTTATTACGGAGAACAGGAAAACAACTAATAGCTTTGTCAGTTGTATACTAGGTTGATGCTCTAGTGACAGTGACGTTAAGGTAGTCTTTACTCTAAGTTGTTCATTACATTGAGTTCAAATCGAGTGGTTTGATTGTCGCTCTATTCATTGTATGAAAGAATATCTCTCTCTTACTGGTGCCATTCTCAGCAATTATTCTTATTATTTAATGTGGGTTTACAACCGTTTGAATCTACACAACGTAGTTGGTTCATGGCCTTTAAGCCCCTTGTTTCGAGCTATGCTCTTTGCAGGTTGTTTATACCTATTCCTACTTCTCCGTATACCATCATGTGGTTGCAGGTATTACTGGGCTCCATGATAAGTTCGTTGCATTACGCTTCTGTTCATGGGAGGCCCCTTAGGCGATCTGGTATTAGTTAGAGCCTTTTAGCAATTTAGGGTATTTCCTGTCGAATGGAATCCCTTCAGTGTTCTAACCGAGTATTCACTTAACACTTGTGTTCTTATCACAATATTTCGTTCAACTGTTGTTGACTCAGACACCGTTTAAGGATTGCTCCTGGTGTTGTTAGGTTACGCCATTACATCTGGCTAATACTTATGATTATGTCCGTTAACGAACCGCATTGCAGTACCGTATCCGAACTACTACCGTTTAGGGTTATAACGTCTCTCGTTCGTAGGGTTGTAATGTCTCCCGTTCTTGGGTAGACCGTCGGTACTTTCTCCTTATTCCTTGACCGGGCTTAACATCCTCTTAATGAAGTATGATATTTCCCATTAATCTTAGTGATTGTTCTAGGAATTCTATCCCGTTTGTCGGACATTGTGTGTCCATGCTAGGCATTTGCCTTACTGTACTTAGGCTGGTTATTCATTCCAACTTCCTTGTATTTCCTTTGAGATTCTCGAGACATATCCAATGCCTATATTAAATCATCTGTGCTCCTTGCACTTCTTGACTTCCGATCATTTCCTTGGATGAATTCTCTGATTCCTTTGTACTCGTTAGCTTAGCTGAGTTCCTTCTCTTCGATCGTCCGAGGTGTCCAATTGCTCTAGTTTGAACTTACTTTATTGTCCGTAGAATGGATTTGACTACTTCCCGTGTTCTGCACTCTACTTGTATACATATGTGGGGTACCATAATGATACATTACTACTTGCCCGACTAACCTATAAGTAGGTCTGTTAGGCCCGCAAGCTCCTATCGGAGTGCGGTCGTCCCACATCTCGTTTTTGTACATCGTAGTGTTCGTCACACGCCTAAGTGAAGTATTCTGTTGTCACACCTCTTATATCATCCTATGATATCTTATTATGGTTCTTCTGAGTTCGGTTTTAAAATTCGAGGTTTAAAAGAAATATTTGAGTTTTAAAAGAAAATTTCTGGTTTGAAAGAAAATTTTCATGGTTTACCATGTTTGGGGGTCTTGACTAAGTTTAGCTCCTCGTTGACTTGTATGTCCTTTAATACAATGGTCGGACCATTGGGCCCTTCCAAGGTTCCGTTTTTAAATTTCTAGGATTTGTGATCCTCTATTTTCTTCGTTCGCCATCTCGGTACTTCACCGAGTACTTGTTGCTTGTTAAAAGTTCCTCTGAATAGTCTTGTTCTTACTGCACTTACCGTGGCAAGTGCGTGGTACAGGTGGTTTTTGGGTTAGCATATACCGGTTACGGTATTGTCTCCATCCGTATTTGGTAGCCTTGTCGGCTCTTCCTTTGATTTCTTAGTTTGATAACCAATCTTCTGAGCTGCCTCATTTGTCTCGACATGACAATCATCAATCCAAGTGCTTCTCCATTCTTGGAGATCCCTATTCACATGGTTCTGCGTCATTCCTTGGTGCTCGTTCCCACCCATTTACCGTGGTTACCAAGACTTAACTGGTTTAGGCGCTACTTCTGTAGTCCTATCGGGGTGTATCCCGTAAAGGTCCTCGTAGCTGTCAGAGCTATGTCGGCCAGGTATTGTAACCTCTTTGGCGTTGTAGTTTTAGAGTTAACCACTTCGGACTATTTCCTTAGTCGGTTAGTATACCGCTGGTGGTGTTATCTACTTTTGCGGTCCCGTAGACTCATGTCTCAGGTTTCGTTACCGCTCCTTTATCCGCTTCGTTGCACGCTTAGTGCTTCTCTTCCTGCTGCTGCTTGACCAGCCAGGTTCTCTCGCGACTGCTAAGCATGTGGCCTCATGCTGTCGTAAATTTCAGTCTCCTTTTGGTTAGGATTCGCGTTCTAAAGCTACTAAGTGCAGGTATTGTTGTTCAACAACGGGAACCGCCTCCGGCATTCCAACTCTTGGGATCTACTGTATGACAAATTTTGCTCTCCATAGGATTATTTCACAACTGTCAGATCGGGCTTTCCCGAGTAAGAGAGGTCTTCCTTCTCTCTGGCGTCCTTTCCCGAGTTATACAATGGGGGATGTGGAGGGCGGGTCTGATGTTGTAGGTATCCGGTACACACCGGGAGTTCCTAACTAGCGTATCTCTCAAGCTATCACTCAACCCTTAGCCCTAAGTCTCAAATTCCTAACTTAGTATTTCCTAAACTCGGTTTTTACAGTCATCAGAGTGATACTTCACTCTGATACCACATTTTGTAACACCCCTACCGCTAATTACATCATTACCTCCTAATTGTCTCGTACGTCCATACCTTCGCAGCGGAAATTCAAATCCAACGGAGGGTGAAACAATGCCGTTAGTCACCCACGTGACTAACAAGGCCTACTCCAAATACAGTTACGGTCTGATGGACCGGAATATCCGAGTACTAAACAAATACAATCTACAATTCAATTTCAAACCGAGTATGTACAATTCTTCACCAATACCGTGCTCAATACTTACAATCCAATATACAATATTCCTCACAAGTCATTACAACCGTCTAAGGTTTCCACATCTCACTCAAGTCTCACAAGTCTACATACCTTCCAAAGTACAAAGGGGTGTATCGCACGGTACACCGTCAATTTAAAAGGGCTACTAGCCTATATACACTCGGTACACCCATTCATAATTTGTTAACTATCAAATGTAAAGCATTTCGGTCTCATCACGACCATCAACCTTTTTGGGTACCTGTAAAATAAAAACAGCGCCCCAAGGGGCTTAACAAATTGCTGGGCATGAAATTCGCATACCCTGCGTGTTAATGAGGGTACGCCAACTAATTGGTCGCCTACATGGAGTTCGTTTTATTAAAAACAACATGCAAAGATAAATAATTCTATAAGCATGCATAGTGACAATCATACAATGCAACCCATACAAGCAAAGGAGACATTTCACAATTCACCAATCAATATTCACTTCTCAATCAAACTTCAACACTTAGTCAGTCCAATTTCCATCCGGGTTAATCAGATGTTATTATCTCTTTTAATCAATATCAATGACTTACACTAGCCATGATCTTTCTCAACCAAATACTCTTCTTCTCAAATATACTCAAGTCAAGTCGGTGTGACCTCCGGGCAGGGATAAGACTATCCTACCACCGGGCTTAAGGTTGGCTCACTTCCCCAGGTTTCTACCCATTTAAGGGATTTGGACCGTGGGAAAGATTAGGCCAGTATTCGGTTAACAATCTCTCTTGTTACCTCATCCTCACGCGTAGCCGAAACTATATCGGGCTTCTCAAATGCTCCAAATTACTCAATTCTCAAAGTTAGAGTGTTAGATAGTTAGGGAGTTAGTGAGAGGCCCACATCCAATCAATCAAGGTTATCACAACCAATCAATCAACGCTTCACTTTCAATCACAACTTTCCAGTTCAGCTTCAATCAAGGCATTATGTTCACAAGATGGTGAGAAGTGCACATTCAACAAGTCAAGTACTTCATCCACAATCACACATTTCATGAATTATACAAACTTCAAGGTTTAAATACAATCCAACAAGGAATAATACATTACAAGCATAAGGAAGTGCAATAAACCCGATTCGTGCATTTTATCTTATTTAGGTGGTAACACATAACACACAAACACACAAATCGAGGTAACCTCGGTAGCGTACGGGGCATGAGAAAATCATACCATTCACCGTAGTTGTTCGATCACCGACTCTCCTTCGGAGTCCAAAAATTCCAATCCTATAACATACATGAATCGGACGGTTAATTATCTATAATTAACCTAACTCTTTAGAGTTTCCTGATTTACGATTGCTTACTCCTTACATTTCAAACTCACTTACATTGGTTACTTACTTCTCAATTACTTCTTAAGCTTGGTTACACTCCTAATGACCTTTATATGTCATTAAGTAAGTCTTAACAATGTTATAACATCATTACCAAACAAGCCCATATCTTAAAACACCATTTAACACATTTTAAGGCAAAACTTGGTTGGTCTGGGACCTTGTCCGGGTCCCAAGTCCTAGACCAAGCCTTAACAAACTCTCGGGTGATTTTTGACATTGGTCCGGGACTTTGCAAGGGACTTAAGTCCCGGACCATTAGTGCAGGAAACTCTCGGCTTATATTTTTGAGTGGTCTAGGACTTTATACTAGAGGTAAGTCCCGGACCAGCACTGGAACTTACTCTCGGCAGCTTTAAAGACGTGGTCCGGGACTCCACTAAGGACCTAAGTCCCGGACCATAGCAGCAGTACCCCAAATTTGACAGTTTTCATCTTCATTCCAACACCAACTTTCACCCAATCTTTCCCTACTCTCTCCTCATGTAATTAGGCATGTTTTATCACCTTAATGACACCTTAAACTTCCCTAATTCACTTACTAACTTCATCACTCAATTCTTGTCTAAATTATCCCAAATTTCCACACTCACATTCTCCTAAAACTTACGACTTAGTTTTTAGCTTTCTAAGTTACAGATTTTGCTCTCTTCTTTCTTACTCTTCCCATGACTTACACCTAATGCTATTCTAGCACACACTTACATCGTCTCTCATTCCCAAATTCGCCCAAATACATCATTCTCTTCTAATCCCAAAACGAAGGCAATTAGCCGCTCAAACTTCCCTCTACAACACCCAGTAAATCCTAGGTTCTTTTCATCTCAACTAAAACACCTAAGTAATCTAAATTCTAGGACACTTTTGACAGAGGTTCCCCATAATTTTAACATTGCTCACATTGCTTATTCAGCTCACCTACTCAATCTCCAATATCCACATCAATTTAAGCACTAACAACACTTTTAGTTTCAGCCCATTGTATAAATTCCAACACCTTAAACAACTTGGCTTTTAAAGCCCTTTACCTATCATATACACAACACTAACATAATCCAATTCTTGTTTACATTTACCGTAGCCTTCCACTACTCAAACATATAATTCCCATACCACAAGACATTCAAAATCTATTCAAAGGTACGCTCATTACCTTAAGTTTTCTTGGTTTCCTTTTCCCTTATCTCCTTCTTCCTTTCTTTTCTGTTCTTCCTTCCTCTTTGTTCTTGTTTTCTTTGTTTCTTGATTTCAAATTGGCCAAGCTACAGCCACATTCCAAGGGATACACAACAATCAACACTAATAAATTCCTAGCTCAAGAATTAAGCCCTAATACACAAGATAGTACTTAAAGCTCTAAGGGAGTATTACCTTGAAACTTCTAAATGAAGTTTTTTTTTTTTAACAGCAAGATAACAAGATTCCAGCACCCTTCTTGAGCTAGAAACCGGCTGGAAATAAAAGAGCAAGAGGCTCAAGAACTTGGAATTTTCGGTTGTGAAAAGGAAGGCTAGATAGGAGAGTTTTTGAGCTTCTTTTTGCCTTAGAGTAACAAGGAGTTGAAGGAGCTCACAATGGTGTTCTTCAAGCCTTCAATGAGCTTCACCCATGGAGATGAAAGTGGTGATTTTCGAATTTTGAAAGGATGGAAATGTGCTCCAAGATGAGGGGAATCTAGTGGTGCAATTATTTTTGTATTTCAACCTTGTTTAAGGCATGAAAGTGGGAGGAGAAGAGATGGCTGGTGTGAGCCTTGTGAAATTGCCATTGTATGGCTGGGAGAAGAAGATGAGTTCAGAAATGGGGAGAGAGTACGTGAGAGAAGAAGAAATGGGGAGAGAGAGACTCACTTTACCTTTTTACGTTTCCCCTTTATTTGTTTGCCCTTTAGTGCATAAAAGGGAGTAAAGGAGAGGGGGAGAGGCTGATTAAATTCGTGACCCACACACATAATAAGGGGGGCCGGTTTTTAATTTGCAAAAAGGGGGAGTTATTTTGGTCTTATTACAATTAACACCCCATAAGTTCTCATTTTTGCACTATTCACTTACCGGAACACGTTTTCCGGAATTTTCTCGTTTAATTAATTTTAATGACTCTAGACCCTCTCTATTGTCTAATTATAGACATTTGATTGACTATATTTCTTACGGGTCTATTTAACCCGCTAAAAGTCATATTTTCCCGTTTCCTTGAAAAACGCGCTTTAAGGTTCGTTTGTGGTTCTAACCCATTTTATGGATCTGTTTTCTTCGGGAATTGTTCCCACATGTTCATTTAAGCATAATTAAGCTTTTAAAATCTTCATTAGCCTAATTAATTACTGTTTTATTTCGGGGTATTTCAGAAGTAGAGTTTCAACTCATTTAAGCTACAAATGCATGTCGTCGAAGTTCTGACAATGATGTGAATCCAGCTGGACATAATCGAGTATTGGTATGAAAATAAAATTGGAAAGAATAAAATCTTTTAATATACAAATTGTAACGGTGTATATAGATTTTCAATATTATCGCCATTTATATATACTATTATAAGAGATTCTTTTGGTTATGTAAGGTTGAAATTTTTGATTAATGGTTTATAGCCTATAAGTTTGATACGGATTAACTATCTAAAGCGGTTAAGTGATGCCTTAAAGGGAATGCTTGTGACTATTGATAATCTATTCATGAACTTAAGTGATAAAGTTATCTAGCTTTTCCGCCTTAGAGAAACTATTGAAAATGACATATCACTAAAATGTATTCAATTTTCTTGGATAATTTGTGTTGCTATAATAGTAGTGTAGTGTAGATTCTCCTCCTAATTGTGGAATGTGAAACAAAAATTAAGTGATTACCTTAATGCTATTACAACATAATGAATAATAGGGTTATGGTTATATATAATATATAACCCTAAAATCCAAGAGGTTAATTGAAAGTATGCTTGATTGAGATTTGTAGGTTAATGCCCAGATAGAGATGATTTTATCTATACTGATAATATAATATATCCCCTCATGTTCTAGGTATAAGTAAATGATAATAATATAGAGCAAATATGCTAAAGTGTGAATTTGATGAATTTATCCAGCCATGTGCCCCGATTTTTTTCCTACAAAAAAGTAGGTCATGCCGACCCGATATGGCCAGCAAAAAGCTTGAAATGCCTGGTCCGAAAAAATTCCGAGGGCTTAGACAATAACGGGCCAAAAAATTTTTGTCAGAACTCGGAAAAATTTAGGGCCCTCGGACAAGCCCACTTGGCCCGAATTTATAATTATACATATATTTGTAAAAAAATTATAATAAAATTATATATATTAAATAATTTTATATAATATTTATTTAAATTATATAAAATATATTTAATTAATTATTTAAAATTAAAGTGATTTAAAAAATTATAAAACCAAGCTAGACGAGTTGATAGGTAAAATAATACGGTCTGACCCGAAAACTTTTAAAATGGACTTGGACATAATTTTCAAGCCCGACGGACCTACATTTCACGGTCCGCCTAGCCTAAACCCGATCCCCCGCCCGAATGATCTGCTCTAGATGCAAAGTCAATACAGAAGACTGGAGATGCATAAGTTAAATGACTAAAGATGAGGGGAGTAATAATGATTGTACTTTTTTTCATCACCATGGTGTTTGTCCCTCTAAATTTTTTTCTAATAAGGTTTTAACGAGACAAGATCAATGTCAAGCAGCCACGAAATCGTTGCATATTATGTGGATGCAATATATCTCCAACCGATTATCAGTTTTTTTAAGTTATTGTAAGACTGTTTTTTTTAGAGGTTTATCAACAGGGTAGGCGAGGTCATGGAACAAGTTGTTTGTCCAAGCTGAAGTGTTATAGATATATTTATTTATATTGACGTTTTATAAATATCTCATATATTTTTTTACTAAGTCATTTTTTTGTCATGTACTATGCCTCCATAAATAAAAGCCATATACAATTTTATTTCTTCTTCCTATTTTAGAACTATTATAAGTGGTGTACATAGCTAATTTTTTTCTGGTCATTAACTATTTCATCACATGGGAAGTGAAATGGATAATTGATTGAAAGTGATACAAAGTAAAGAACAACAAATAATGAAGTAGAAAGGCACGCTATATAGCATGATTTAAAAAACAAGGGAAGGCATTAGTTTCTCCAACTTTTTTTTTCTTTTTCTTTCTTTCATTGATTCTTTATACTACGAATGAGTATAATCTTCCCTTTTCTTCCTAATTGCTCGTCATTAAGGAAGAGTGTGATTCCTTGAAAAAAAAAAGATAACCACAATTAAAGTACATGATTGATTGATTGATTTTTGCAAAGTAGAGATAACAAGGAAACTTTTCTATCATCATCATAATAGTTGTTGTCACCAACACCGGTACCACAACATTACACTACACTTGCTCAACCACTAACTCCTCCTCCTACTACTACTACTACGACTAACCCATATATCGTCATCATCATCTCCACCCATCGATTGAAATTGTTTGCAAATTACAGAAACGCAGAAGATAACAAAGTAGAGAGTATATATGAGATAAGAAAGAACCACCATTGATAGCTTTCCACGCCACCCACCTATTTCAAACCACTCATTCACACACACACATACACATACACCTTGTCTTCTTGCTTGCTTGTTTGCTCCATTGATATTATCCTCATGTATCAAGCCCTAAAACACCCCTACAAGTGGTTATGACCATGGGACTTCCATGACTATGATGATGATTATTATGATGATGGAGTTGGCTAGAGCATGAGGTGTTGAGATGAAGTAGCCATGGAAGGAGAAGAGAAAATGTCACCATGCAGGAAGAAAGATAGATGGAGGGAAGAAATAATAAAGGAAAGAGAGGGGAAAAAAAGAAATGAGGGAGGAGAGAGATGGTTTTTTTGCTTTTTGTACTTTTCCTTTCTTTATTTACTAGCTTCTTATTAATAGAGTGGGCTGCTTACTGAATAAAAACAGGCCCCCCTCTATAACATGTAACTGGAGCATTTTCGTCTTTTTACAGAAAACACTCGTTAATTTACCTGGTTTTAGCACTATTCACTAATTCACTACCGGGCCCGTTTTCTAGATTTTCTCGTTTCTTTAATTTTAATGGTTATTAAGCTCCCATTAACGTTTATTTATAGTTATTTAATGAACTATAATTTTTTACGGGTTCGTTTGACAACTCAAAGTCACGTTTTCGGTTTTTCTTGAAAAACGTGCGCTAAAGCTTTATTAGCGTTTTAATTCATTTTATGGATTCGTTTTCTTCAGGAATTGTTCCCATATATTAATTAGGCCTTATTAAGCCTTGTAAATCCATCTAAGACCCTGTGGAGGTCGTCATCTAAGACCCTTGTCATGGTCGTATTCCCCCTATGGTCACATAACGCTCATTTAGCGTCTTTCGTTTTTAAGTGTTTTTCTTTTCTTTACCAAAATTCTTTAGGCACTATTAGGCCCTCAAATACCATATTAGAGTAATTTAATCACCCTAATTAAGTTCGAGGTATTTCAACAAACTAAGAGTCTTACTAAATGGTATTTACAATGAATTACCCTTGATTCAGGATAATAATCAATCTAATAACAAGTATGATCACGAAACAAAGTAATGAGTTTCGAATTAACCAACTTTTGAGCATGCCGGACATAGGATGCACGGCACGTTCAAGAACTTTGAATGTGCTATACACCAGACACCCGGCATTACATCCGACAATGTAAAAGTGTCAATATTGTCTTCCAGTTTTGTTTGAAACAAACACTCTCATTCCATTATTGAATCCAGCAAATCTATTGCCACAAACAAACAAAAAAAGAAGAGAAAAAATTGGTTGATTCCAATCTTAATTTTCATCTCCTAATTTATAGATGACAAAGGCAAAGATCACTTAGATTCCTCAACTCATTCTTTGAGAATTTTGAAGTAAAGGGGAAGAAGTAGCGAACTTAATCCACTTTAAACTAAGATCGAAATCTAAGTTGAAACTCGAAACTTTATATAGATCACAAATGTATTACAAAGAGAATCATTCCTAACTAAAGATAACAACAATTCTACTCAACCATATACACAAAATAAGAGAAGAAGATACAAGAGGATAGAGGATTGGCCATAGCTTTAACCCGGCAAGGATCTTCCTCTCTTCGCGTGGATGGTTGCGCAGAATTTCCTTGGACACCAACACTTGGATGAATGCGGAATTAGAATATGAGTGGAGTGTGTGGGATGTGTTGAAGTGGTGTTGAAATGTGCAGCCTCTCGGCCTATTTATAGACTTCAAAACTCCTCATGTGCCCGGAGTCATGCCGGGTAAGGAATACCCGGCACCACGTGTTTTCTAATAGTCAATTAACCGCCTAATCCCGTGAAACGATGCTTGTGCTGGACAGAAGACATCCGACACCATATCCAGCACCAGTCAGTTGGGTAACGATAATTAACTGCCTGCTTCTAACGAATCATAATGACTTCTCACTTGGAGCCGGCCAGGGAATACCCAGCTCTATGTCCGGCAATACTTCTATTCTACTCCATCTTGCTGCCGTGAGTGGTACATCTGGCATCATGCCCGACACAACTTGTCCTTTGGTTAGAAACTTATTCCTAATCATGCAAAACAGTCCAAACAAAAGTCTGAACTTATATAGTAGACTTTATATATAATATAACATAAATACCAAGAATTTCAACCTTATTTCAACTATATTCTTGTAATTCTAGTCTATAATATATGATAGTCTGAGGCTAATCAAGCCACTCGACACCTTCAAGCGCCTGAAAAAGCTCAAAGAGTTAGAGCCAACCATGATCAAGGCCGAGAATGTCAACGACAAGTCCTGTCCAGTCTTACCAAAGATGTTGGACTTGGACTGGATGGAGAGATGAGTCTTGGAAAGATCCAGGAGCTGCTGGAGTTTCAAGGATGGGTCGAATTCTTTCAGGAGCCCATCGACGTCTACACCGAGCTGCTCAAGGAGCATATGTGACATCTTGGACCGCTCTAGAGCGACGATGACAACGACTACCTCATCTCCACAGTCCAAGGTGTCACCATCAACATCACTAAGTCTTGGATCTGTAAGACTTTCGGTTTGGAACCAGAAGGACTGGTGGTTCCAAAAGAACCACCTGGAATGACCAGGGACACCAAGGAGGAAAAATGGTCCTGTTGCTCAACAAAGGGGCCACATGAAGAACTTCAATGCGGTAGAGATGTCCATCCCCAACAGGGTCCTCTTCAATCTACTCACCCACAACATCACCCTGAGGAATCAACGCACTCACATCGTCAATGCAAGGGATGCGAGATTGATGTACTCCCTCAAGACCAAGAAGAAAACTGACCTCCCTACAATGATTCTTCTCACAATTGAGGAGAGTCGCTATGTGAACCAAGGTCTGGTGCACGGGGGAGTGGTAACAGCGGCACTGGAGCAGAATGGAATGGACACCATCCGCTTCCTAGAGTGTGCGCGCACAGCTCAGGACTGCATCTGCTCAAAGATGCTGTCCAAGATGGGGATGAAGACTAAGGGGGACATGCTCGTGGTAGCTTAGAAGCCCACAAAGAGCGAGGACTCAAGGTTTGAGCCTCGACCAATAGCAAGGACATCGGCACTCAAGAGGAAGAGTCTCTCACCGATCCATGACAGGTCGGGGACCAGTCTGGATAATTCAGCTCGGGATGTTCTAAAGAGTGTGAGAGTCACTCTCGCTGCTGTGCAGGCTGTCTCCAGAGAACCAAGTGTTCATCACATGGTTCAAGGAGCTATAAACTTCATAGACTCCCACCTCTAGCCTAAGTGTTCTTTGTCTCTTAGAGACATGAGTGAAGACCGTGAGAGAATTAGTTTAAAGTTAGATTTTTCTGTTTTCCTTTAATGTTTTGCTTCCATTGACTATCTGTTTCTAAGTCAATCTTTTGATATTAATGAAAATGCAACTATTTCTTTGTCGACTTGGATTATCATACTTTGGTTACGAAATAATTTATTGCATTGGTTGCTTTTTCCTTGATTAAAATTACAAGTGATTAGAGATATTTAGTCTCATCCATTCCACTAATCCAATCTCCAAACTTGACACCTAAAAAGCTTACAAACATAGCCCACAAGACGTAGCACCTCATTTATTACCACTCACCAATCAAGCATTGAGCATATCTTCAAGTGTCCATAAATACTTGCTCAGTCCATTTGCCACTCCCGATCATTGCTTCACATCTCACAAAATGGCACAAACTCCACAAAGCTCATCCAGCTCAAATGAACAAATGGTACAATCCACCATTCGTAAATTTATGTTTACCCAACACCCCAAGAAATACGTCGCCCAAAGCTATGTCCAACCAGTCTTCGACTCATTTACAGCTTGGTCTAGAACCTCAAATGTTACTCCATCTCATACTAGGACTCCTCACTACATGGAGTTCACAGTAGATTCTGAAGAGCCAGACCTCTCCACCACAGCTTAATCACCCTTGTTCAAAGCTTTTTCGGGGGATGAACCTTATGGCCTAGATGTCACCGATGATATACCCAAACACATCACTCTATCTAGCTTATCTCGATCATAGTTGTAGTTAGTAATCTATGGAATGTCATGGCCTTTTCAAAAAGTTATGTCGTGTAGTTTCTCCCTATTTTTATTGTATGACGAAGGGGGAAAGAAGATATGTACTTGTGTTTATGGCTATTTTCCTTGTGTTATGTAACTATCTAAGTGAAGAACTTTTTACTATGTGTAGACGCCAAAAATTCTCACCCATAAAACAAAATCCAATAAATAAAAGAGAGAGTCTTGTCTCAAAATTTTTGACGTGCGTGCTGACATAAGTCCATTGTTTTATTATGTTTTATCAATAAACCGATTTGTTTTATGTATAATATACATTTCAAAAAAAAATTCCACACTATTAACTTGTTTAGCCATTTTACATCCAACTCATTCTATTTATATTATTCTTCTTCTTCCACATCACCCCTTTACACCTGTCAGAATTAGCTTGTAAACATTTCTTGCTTTTATATAATGCAAGGATATGTAGTAGTCTAGTGACTGAGTTGTTTGTGTTGTAGCTGACATGGTGGATTGCTAACTAGAATTTTAGTAGGTTATATATACACATTTATTTACAAGAATTTAAACAGAAACATAGGAAAAGAATCAAGAAAGTGCCGGGTAACGCTTACCCGGCATCACACACGGCATAAATAAAAATAGAAAGAAACCTACTCAATCTATACGGGTAGCAAACAAAAACCCGGTCAAAAGTAGCAGGGAAGCATTTTAAGACCAAGTAAGTCGAACCCTAGGGACTTGTATAGAAAATTAGTCCTAGCCTTTATAATTAATAAGTAAAAGAGGGAAAAAGTGTATAAGTGTAAATTAAGCAACTTCCTACAACCTAATCTAAATGATATTTACAATGAGCCGCCCCATATTCGAATGGTCAACGTCATAAAAACTAATGATCATCAAAGAAAAGAATAAACCAAGAATTTAGCCAACTTCTGAAAGCGTCGGATGTCATGCCGGACAGGTTTCACACGGCAAAGACAAATACCTTGAATGTGCCGGACGATCTGTACCCGGCATGCAATCCGGCATGTTCAGAATGTCAAATTACTCTTCCAGTTCGAAGCCGAACTAAGTACTCCCAAATCATTATCGAAAACTAACAATATCTAGGTAATCAACGAACCGAAAAGGGGAGAATGGAGTGGTTAATTCTAAATCTTGAATTTCATCCCTTAAGTCATAAAAGACAAATAACAAAACCACTTGGAATTCCTCAACCTATCTGCCTTACAAAGGTCAGAATTGAAGTACTTGGAAGAAGGAGAAACTTCATTCCTAATTGCAATAACCACAAAATTCCAAGTTGACTTATATCTTTTATTGAATGAACATGTGTGTTTACAAAGAGAACCACTTCAATCAGTACCACTAAGGATTCTAATGCACCCTCTATTTCAGAATAAAAGAAGAACAATCAAGGGGGAAGGAAAATGATCTTAGCCTTCACCCGATGACAACTTCTTCTTCTCTTGATAAATGATGCACGATCTTCCTCCAGCGCGTACTTCGAGACGTTTTTGAGGATTTTCAGAGTGCAGAAGTATATGTGAGATGATGGCCAAAAATGTAACATTCGGCCTCCTTTTATAGACACCAGAGTATTGTGCCGGACGTCCTGCCGGGTCTATTTTATCCGGCATGTATATTTGAAAACGTGCGCGGGCTGTAACGGCCGTAACCGCAGGGCGCGAAAAGTCACTTATGCCGGACAAGTATGCCCGGCACCGTACCCGGCATCGAGTATTTAGATAACGGTAAATAACCGCTATCTTTTGGTGAACATGCGTAACTCTTTGATAATGCCGGACACAAACTACCGGCACCATGCCCGGCCTTACTCCTTTAACCTTGCTTCTGTGCCGTGCATGAGGGATCCGGCTACAGATCCGGCAATACTTAGGTTCTGATGTAGAATTCCTCTCCTTGCACAGAAAAACACACAAAACATAAGACTGAACATATAAAATCAATTTACATATAAAACACATAAATACTACCTATTTTAACCGTAATTTAACTAATATTATTATAGATCTAGCTTATAAATATGATAAGTCTACGGCTTATCAAGGCCCTACACTTACCTTTTGCTAGTCCTCGAGCAAAATTAAATCAGGAAAGAATCGCTACTTGTGCACAAAACAGGTACTCAGAATAATGACACTTAGAGTTCTTTCTCTACTACTTGACTCTTATTCATAAGCATCCCCTACTCATTCTCATCTCATCAGAAATATACTAGTGGGTATAAGAAAAAAAACAATCAATCTCAAAACGGATCCAGAACTCATGGGTTATTTAGTATAAGGGGTATTGCATCTCTCCTTTTTCCGGTTTCCAACATTCAGCTCTATTTTTCAAGAGTTTCTGAATGTGGCCAAGACTCTCATCAATGGTTTCTTTTTGGGTTCAGCCCTATTTTTCAAGGGTTTCTGAATCTAACCATGATTTTTTTCATTAAAGAACGGGGAATTTAGAGAAAAACAAAAGGAAAAACTCTCGGTTATTACTTTTATTTTGAGGTAATCTTGCAACCTCACAATGCTTCATGTTTTCCCTTTTTTTTTGAAGCTTTCTTCTTTTTCTTGAAGCTTTTGTTTCTTTCCCTTTTCCATACATCACCCCTATCTAAGATATTCACCCACAAGAGTTGAACTATTTTGGAAAGAAAGAAAATCTATTACCCAAAAGTAGATCAAGGACAAAATTAGAAGTAGGTCATATACTCATGTTAACAAAAAGAATCATGAAGTACAAAATCGACATCTTGAAGTCATCAGAAAGCTTACCTCTTGAGGGAACAAATATTATCCTTTCCTAAAGTTATCTCAACCAAAGACATGCAAAAAGCTGAGTAGGAGGTTAATAAACGTAAAAACTTATTATATTGGATAAACTAGACATGCTTTTTTATTATTTATTATTATTTTTAACCGCAAATATATAATAAGTTTTTTTTTTTGAAGGGGGACCCCCTGCCCTACACTAGGCAGGAACACTGTCCCCAGTGTTCAATAGAGAAGAAAACAAAGAAAGAACAAAGTAAGATAAAAATTAACAATAAAGAAAGAAATAACTCCCCTGGAAGGTAGACGTGGGAGTTGGAACGGCCCAGGTAAGTTTCTCTTTCACTAGTGTGGGAGGAGGTAAAGCCTGGATATTATCGCGGAAACACATGAACACGGAAACAGCTTCATGAGGATCACTACTAAGATATTTCTTTAACCGTGATCCATTGACTTTACAGCGGGTGCCGCTTGCGTTCTGAAGCTCAAAGGAACCATAGCCATTTGCAGAAGTGATGGTGAAAGGACCAGTCCAATGAGATCGTAATTTCCCAGGGAAAAGTCTGAGCCTGGAGTTATAGAGGAGGACTTGATCGCCCACTTGGAAGGTGCGCGGCAGGATAGCTTGATCATGGATCTTCTTGGTACGCTCTTTATAAAGTTGAGCATTCTCATAAGCGTTGTGGCGCAACTCTTCAAGTTCGGACAGCTGGAAGTTCCTTTTTAAGCCAGCGTCCGTCATATCGAAATTCAAAGCTTTAAGAGACCAGTAGGCCTTGTGCTCAAGCTCTACGGGTAGATGACAGACCTTACCAAACACCAAGCGGAAGGGAGTGGTCCCTATAGGAGTCTTGAAAGCCGTTCTATAGGCCCACAAGGCATCATCAAGCTTCATAGACCAATCTCGCCCGGAAGAGCTGACTGTTTTTCTGAAGGATCCACTTAAGCTCACGGTTGGAGACTTCAGCTTGTCCATTACATTGTGGATGATAAGGGAGCGCGACCTTGTGATGTACTCCATATTTATGCAAAAGGGCATCAAACGGACGGTTACAGAAGTGGGAGCCGCCATCCGATATGATTGCCCTAGGCACACCAAATCTTGTGAAAATGTTTTTCTTAAGAATTTAAGAACTGTCTTGGCGTCTGCAGAGGGGCATGAGATTGCTTCGACCCATTTGGAGACATAGTCCACAGCGACTAAAATGTATTGATGTCCTTGAGATGGGGGAAAGGGACCCATAAAGTCAATTCCCCATACATCAAATAGCTCGACTTCCAAAATGTTGTTCAAAGGCATCTCATGACGTCGAGAGATATTGCCCATCCTTTGACAACTATCACACCGTGAAACAAACTGATATGCATCCTTATGCAGTGTGGGCCAGAATAAACCTGATTCGAGAACTTTTGCTGTAGTCCGAGTAGAACCATGATGTCCTCCTGCCTCCCTTGTGTGACAAAAACGTAGAACTGGAGTGACCTCACTCTCAGGAATACACCTACGGATGACCCCATCAGCACATACCTTAAAAAGGTAAGGGTCATCCCAGAAGAAGTGCTTGATCTGAGAGAGAATCTCTTCTTCTGTTGGGGGAAAGATCATGAGGCATTATCCCGGAGGCTAATAATTGGCAATGTCGGCATACCATGGTTCGTCAGCGCTGGCACTCAATGCATCGAACAATTCAACCCAGTTGACGGATACGTTCTTTTCTGATAAGTCCTCGATCTGCCCGATACTCAGCACTGTCTCGTCTGGAAAATATTCCCTAATGGGAACCCCATCATATGGCTTGTCTATGCGAGAAAGATGATCAGCTACCCCGTTGTGGCTTCCCTTCTTGTCCACGACTAACACATCAAATTCTTGTAAGAGTAAGATCCAACGCAGCAATCTTGGCTTGGTCTCTGCTTTAGTGAATAGGTACTTTAGGGCAGAATGATCCGTGTGTACTATAACTTCACTTCCCCATAGATAAGAACGGAACTTATCGAGGGCGAAGACAACAGCAAGAAGCTCTTTCTCTGTAGTTGTGTAATTTTTTTGGGCATCCACTAGAGTCTTACTTGCGTAAGTTATAATACGTAATACCTTATCCTTCTTTTGGCATAGCGCGGCCCCTACAGCGTAATCACTTGCATCACACATGATCTCAAGGGAGAGACCAATCAGGTGCAACGACCACAGGGGCTGAGACAAGCTTCTCTTTTATGATCTCAAAAGCCTCAAGACATTCCTCTGTAAAGTTGAATCTTGTATCCTTGGCCAACAGATCACTTAACGGTTTCGCAATCTTTGAGAAATCAGCGATAAACCTTCGATAGAAACCAGCATGACCCAAGAATGCTCTTACTTCTTTAACTGTGGTAGGAGGAGGGAGCTTTTTGATGACCTCGACCTTGGCCTGGTCTACTTCAATACCTGCTTTGGAAACTCGATGGCCCAACACATGCCCTCCCGTACCATAAAGTGGCATTTTTCCCAACTCAGCACCAGGTTGGTTTCTTCACACCTGGCTAAGATTAGATCTAGTTGCTGCAAACATTCATCAAAGTTAGGGCCATATACACTGAAATCGTCCATGAAGACTTCGATACTTTTCTCGATAAAATCAGCAAAATTGCCTGCATGCAACGTTGAAAGTAGCAGGTGCATTACAAAGTCCAAAAGGCATTCGAGTATATGCAAAGTACCGTAAGGACAAGTGAAGGTGGTCTTCTCCTGGTCCTCAGGTGCAATCGGGATTTGAAAATAGCCCGAATACCCGTCTAGAAAACAATAAAATTCTTGACCTGCAAGCCTTTCCAACATTTGATCTATAAAGGGCAAAGGGAAGTGATCCTTTCGGGTGGCGGAATTTAACTTTCTATAATCAATGCACATGCGCCATCCCGTAGTTTTTCTTTGGGGATCAACTCCCCTTTTTCATTAGGGAATGCTTCTATCCCACCCTTCTTAGGTACCACCTGCACGGGCTAACCCAAGGGCTGTCAGAAATGGGGTATATAATACCAGCGTCCAATAATTTTAAGACCTCATTTTTGACAACTTCTTTTAGGTTGGGATTCACCTCCTTTGGGCTTGCCTCAATGGTTTATGATTATCCTCCATACATATACGGTGGGTGCAAAAACTAGGATCAATACCCTTTAAATCTGCCAGACACCAACCTATTGCTCTCTTATGCTTTCCTAAGACTTCTAACATTTGGCTTCTTGCTCAGAAGAAAGAAGCGAGGAAATAATTACAGGAAGAGAATTCGTACCTGAAAGGAAGGCGTACTTTAGATTAGAAGGAAGTTCCCTTTAATTTTACCTCTGGTGGCTGCTCGACGGAGGGAACAGCTTTTTGAGGCGCGCGGTCTAGACTGATTAGTGATGGTCTGCGGTTAGGATCCAGCTTGATGCCTTTGTTCAGTTGAACAATGGCATTATTGATCTCCTTGATTGGGGACTCTTCAATAGATGAAATCAAGACTTGGTCAAGAGCCTCCAAATCATGCGGTTCAATGGAAGGTAAAGAGAAATATTCTTCATCAACTGTGCAATCGTCCTCTCCACCATCTGCTGAAAGTCCCACACAACAGATAGTATGGGCAGCGACACTCTTCCTTACCATTTGAGCCATATTGAACTCAATCTTTTCATCTTCGCCGAATCGGAAGGTGACCTTGCCATCATTCACATCGATGAGTGCGCGTGCGGTACTTAGGAAAGGTCTTCCCAGGATTAAAGGGACTTCAGTATCTCGTCAATGTCAGAGAACTACGAAGTCGGCCGGAAAGATGAAATTGTCAATCCAACTACCAAATTTTCCACCAGTCCCATTGGTTTGATTGAAGATCTATCAGCCAACTGTAGGGAAAAGGATACCGGCTTTAATTGACTGCCATGAATCCTGGTGAAAATTGAGTATGGCATGATATTGATGCTAGCACCGAGGTCACACAGACCATGACCGCAATCAATATCTCCAATATAACATGGTACAATTGGTAGTCCGGGATTCTTCTGCTTGGGTGGTAGTGCTCGTGTCAATGCTGCGGAGCACTCCTCGGTCAAATGATCATCTCTACGTCCTCCATTTGTCTTTTATTGGTGATTAATTCCTTCAGGAACTTGCATAGGTGGGCATTTGCTTCAATGCGTCAATCAGAGGGATATCAATACTTAAAACGCTTAAAGATACTAAAAAATTTCTTAAACTGCTCGTCTAAATGCTTTTCTTAAGCCTATTTGGAAATGGCAGTTTTTCAGTAGAAATTTGATCTTTATTGGGGGAAAAGAAGTAGAAGAGGGAGAGGAAGGGATAGGAGCCTGTGTCTCCTGAGGTTGTTCCTCTGGAGAGATTTCTTCCACGTTAGGAGGATCACATTGCTTCTTTTTTTCTTTTCTTTGGTCCTTACCTACTCTCTTTCCGCTTCTGAGAGTGACTGCACTTAAATCGTTACTTCCATGGGTAACTTGTTTTTGCATGCTCTCTTGGGTTCGTCTGGGTTTGTGAAGGTAATTGGCCGGATGGCCTCTGTAGGGTAAGTATTTGCTGAATCTGAGAGTGCAGTGACTTCTGATCCTACGAAGGGCCGCAATATCTTCATGTGTATCTTGTGATTTATTCACCAGGGCCTTCATAAGTCACGCATCTCGGCCATCTCGGTCATGATTGGTTGAATGTTGGGGTGGTCTACCACCATATGCTGGCTGCTGGAATTTCCTTTGATTTCCTTGAAATCTGGGGTGATTCTGGGGAGTTGGAGAAGTTTGAGTATTACTCTGCCAAGGTTGCCTAAAACCTTGGTTGTTGTTGACATAATTCACTTCCTCAGATGCCTTAATTCCTGCAACTTTGGAGAAGTTTGAGTATTACTCTGCCAGGTTGCCTAAAACCTTGGTTGTTGTTGACATAATTCACTTCCTCAGATGCCTTTAATTCCTGCAACTCAGGGCACTGTTCGAATCGTGGTGGTCCTCCACACTGTGTACAAAACACATCAGAAGGTAGAGGAAACACAGAGGAATGCGATACCTGAGGTTGTCGTGTATTTACCACCTTGCATGCTGGGAAGGAGCTATAGTCTTATGCACCTTTGGGGAGCGAGAGCTTTATTGCTCATGTCGACTCCCAATGGTCAGACTTTGCCACATGAAGCTCGATCTCTCACAATTGTCAGCTACGATTTATTGGCTGTTGCGTGTGACGCTCCTCCGATTATATCGAGTGTCCAAATGGTCTCTTTTTGTCTTCAACCACTAGGGACTCTGCTATCCCTATCTGATATACGTCTCTGAACACCGATAGCAATCTCTCTTACGGGATTCTCCCATCAAGAAACTGCTCTCCGGGTTTCTTAGAATATCAGCCAAGGGATGAAAAGTACCATGGTCTTACATTGGTTTACCAATCCTTTATAGAATAACTGGGAGAGTTGTTCCTTGGTGAGACCATGGTGTGGACAAGTCAGAAGCAGACCCTTGAATCTATCCCACGTTTCACCGATGTTCTCGGAACCTGGTTGCTTGAAGTTGTAAATTTCAGCAATCATCTCTAAGGTTCGGCTTGGGGTAAGAATTTATCATGAATTTGGGGCCATGTCGTCCCATGTGTGAATAGTTTTGGGGATATGCTATGGTACCACTTATGCCATCCCTGTAAGGCTATGAGGAAACAGGGAGAGTCTAGCGTATTCGAGAACCGTATCTTTGGAGGAAGGCTATTACGTGTTGGAGAGAACTTTGTAATGTGGAGAAGGCTTCATCGGATTAGTTCCATCAAACATTCCTAATTCTTTCACAACGAATCTGAGGATATGGCTTTAATTTCTGCCATTCATCATAATCTGCTTGGAAAGAGCGGGAGGTTTATGGCGGGTTGTGGCTTGGTTGGAAGGCCGGTTAATGTTCCTGAGGTGGCGGGTGTGAGCCTCGATTTTAAACCCTATCCTATGTGGATTAACTTGATGGGATCTAAACGGGTTTTAGGTCCACTTATAGCCTAAGATTAATAACTATGTCATATAACAATAATTATTAAAACCTAAGCTAGCTCACTGGAACCTATTATGAGTCGCCACCTAATTTTAACCTAGATCAAATTAGGAAAGGAGAGTTCGGGTTCGGGGGCTTGATATTCGACTTAATTAGGGTTCAATTACTTTCATTACC
Organism: Limonium bicolor; assembly: GCA_023374045.1. Classification (NCBI taxonomy): domain Eukaryota; kingdom Viridiplantae; phylum Streptophyta; class Magnoliopsida; order Caryophyllales; family Plumbaginaceae; genus Limonium; species Limonium bicolor. The sequence goes on along the minus strand of CM041777.1, from coordinate 89,019,864 downwards.
CTTCCTAGGTCGTTTTTCCTCTACTTGGTTTATTTACGGCTTATTACGAGTCGTTTTAACCTAAGTGCGCGAGCTTCTGTTTTTTGTGTTTTTTAGCATTTTTTGACAGAAATTAAAGTGGAAATTAAAACTACCTAAACTAGGGTTCGGAGGCAGAATTAGGTCAAATTTTGTTTCCGTCCGTAGCCACGGACCTATGTCCGAAGCCACGGACCCCAGTTAACCTATATAAAATAAAAGTCGAATTAAACAGAAAACAGAAAATTGCAAAGTCCGGGGCCACGGACAGGATGTCCGTGGGCCTGGACATCATTAAAAAAAACCTAAAATTTAAAATCCCGCCGCCGTCCGTGGGTGTCCGTGGTCTCGGACACGAGTCCGAGGTGCGGACCACCCACGGACGGGGTTTCAAGGTTCCCGAAGGTGTTTTTGGCTCAAATTTTATGGGTGTGTAGCCTGAAAGATGTACAAGACGTTAGTGTTTAAAGTTCTCAATTTGAATTCGAATTATGCACGAAACTTGGTAGACAAGTTATTGGACAGAAAGCTTGAATAAACAGCAATACAGAAACTTACGAAGGTTAGTTTGAGCCCAAATTTTGAGGCAAGACAGATAATACCGTGGAGAATTAGGGAAGTGGAGTTTCTACCTGTTTACCTTCGGATTCACAACGTTTCTTCACACCGGGATTCGTCGAGCGCTCCGTTGATGGCAGACCCGAAAGGATTTCGAACCAAGCTTCTGGTTGTTGGTTGTTCTTGCTGTTCTTCACGTTTGGTGGTGTTTTTGTGGTTTGATGATTATTGGTGCTTTGGGGATTGGAAAACGTGTTTAGATGGTGATTTCGGGGGATTTTCGGTATGATTTGGGCCGGGTGTTGGAAAACGTGAGAGAGAGAGAGGAGGCTGCCTCTTTTGACTCTCTAGGGTTCTTGAGCATATGAGGTTCTGATTTTATCCAAAAACCTATCCCCTTATATAGACTTTCTTAAAGATAAAGAAAATCTAGTAAAAGTAAGATTTTTCGATATTTTAGTTAAGTGACTTCCCAAAGGAATTTTTGCTGTGAAATTTTAACCACATGTCAAGGATGGATATTATGAATTTCTGAGGTGGAAACGAATTTTTTAAATGTTGGAACATTTTTAAATTGAATTTCTCGTCAGATTCAGTCAGAAATTGCTAGAAAATTATTGGAAATTCGAAAAATCAAAATTCCAACGCCATTATGCTTAAAATGTCATCCTCTATCATGGGTTAAAATATCAAAGCGTTTCAAGCTGATTTGGGCATCCTTTGGAGGAGAGAGAGAGCTTATAGGGGTCTTAGGAGCCTTTAAAGATTACCAAAACGCCCCTGAAAGTGACGAAGCTGCTCCCCATGCCATGGAACACGCCGATCGAGCCGGGATGCCTCTCACAACACCAGTACCTCGTAGACCCTAACCAGGGGGGTCAAAATTTTGGGTATAACAGATTGCCCCCCGTCAACTAGACTTTGTAATGAAAGTGAGAAGGCTAGTTGATGCCTGAGTGATACCCCAAAATTTCAAATGTTTCCAAGACCCTGCATGTTATCAGAAAACTGATAATTGTGTCGAGCTATTCTAAGGCGCTGACTACCTATAATGATGATATGTTGTCAAGCGGTTCTAAGGCGTTGACTACCTATGACGAATGAGATGATGTCAAGCTATTCTAAGGCGTTGACTACCTAAATAAAGTGAATGAAGTAATGTCAAGCGATTCTAAGGCGTTGACTACCTATAATAAATGAAATGATGATGTGAACGATTCTAAGGCGTTGACTACCTATGAATGATTGCAATGTCAAGCGATTCTAAGGCGTTGACTACCCAAGGACGTGAATATGGATGGTATGCAAATGCAAGATGCTGGAATGCTAAGGATGCTAATGATGCTGATGAGCTGATGATGATGCCGATGATGCTGATGATGTTGATGATGCTCGGATGCTTCTGGGGACCGAAACCCATACCAATGCTCCTGGCTGGACCCAATGTGGACTTATTGCCATCGCCCCCCAAGCCGGTGTGCAGGGAAACTCCTGGTAAAAACCTTGGGGACTTATTGCCTTTGCCCACCATTCGTTGATCCCGAAAATAAGTTGACATCGCAAAAGGAGGATTTATTGCCATCACCTCGCCAACTTTTCTGTCACCAGGTTTGTGACGCGCCTGGATAATGCAATAGGTCTTGTGACGAGCCTATATGAATGTGATGAATGCAATGTGTTTGATGAGAGTGGGTAAGCTAAAGGGTAACGCTAGGTCTTACTACGAGCCTAAGGGAGTGTAACTAGGTCTTATGACGAGCCTAAGGATTGGATCTAGGTCTTATGACGAGCCTAAAGATGGTTCTAGGTCTTATGACGAGCCTAAAGGGATGCAACTAGGTCTTACACGAGCCTAAGGGAATGCGACTAGGTCTTACTACGAGCCTAAGGATGGATCTGGTCTTATGACGAGCCTAAAGATGGTTCTAGGTCTTATGACGAGCCTAAGGGTTAGGTCTTCTACTCGGATGAGGTTAATGCTACTCTGGTGAGTTTCTTCTACTCGGGTGAGTTCTGCTACTCTGGTGAGTTCTTCTACTCTGATGAGAAACTGTATCTCTGAAGAATCTGTATCTTCGGGGCGAGAATCTGTATCTCTGAAGAATCTGTATCTTCGGGTGAGAATCTGTATCTCTGAAGAATCTGTATCTTCGGGTGAGAATCTGTATCTCTGAAGAATCTGTATCTTCGGGTGAGAATCTGTATCTCTGAAGAATCTGTATCTTCGGGTTATGAAATGATAATGGTGTCATGTAAAAGATTGTGATGAAAACTGATCGCTGGAGTGCCAAACATGGCATTGATGAGGGTTAAAAATCGTCCAATGCAAGGCATTGCTAGAATGTGCGCCAAACGTGGCAGTGTTTAAAGAAAACAGTTCAAGACAAGAAATTGCTGACAGAGGTGCCAAACGTGGCAGTGTTTGAAGAAAATTGTTCAAGACAAGAAATTGCTGGAAGATGTGCCAAACATGGCAATGATGAGAATTGAAAATTGTTTAAAGCAAGAAATTGTTGGAAAAAGTGCCAAACATGGCAATGCTTGGGGAAAACCCTACTGAAAAAGGAAAGTGAAAGAATCACTCCTGACTAAGAATTTCATATCTGCATTTTGTTTCTTAGAAGATGAATATGCCACGGTGGAGTGTGTTTTCTTTTTGTGGTGCTAAGGCTTTTTCAGCTGTGATAGGGCTTATGACGGGCCATAGAATTTAATGTGGAGGTGAAGGCTTTATGTGAGCCTGAAGTGATTGTGGAGGTAGGGGCTTATGTGGGCCTGAGGGTTTGATGTGGAGGTAAGGGCTTATGTGTGCCTTTGGTAGGATGGTGGTGCTCATGCTTGGGTTTCAATGGTGTTGTCATGGCAATTGTTGGAACCAACAATTGCCCCCAGTATTTTTCCTTAGGACAATCTGAGCTAGAGTTCATGCAAATCGATTGGGACGATCGATTGCCCCCAGTATTTTCTTTGATTAAACGTGCGAATGAGTCTCGTCCTTACAGGTCAAGGCTTATGTTCTGATTTGGTGCTTCCTAACCTACACTCGACGTGTTTGGTGTATGCACTCATTTCTCGCTCATGGTCATAACTTTTAGACCATTGAATTCGACGTTTGATGGATTTACGCATTTGATCTGTTACTTTCACGTGATTGGACACAAACTATCAAGTCGGAAGTCTTAAAGCTTATAACGTGGCCGTAGGGTGCGATGAAAAATGATGGGGCTACGGAGGGATATTTGAGGTATGTGGAGCTTAAATGGGTGACCAAAGCTGCAACTTGTGTCTTCTCTCAGATTCATCTTCCTTGTCTTGAAGTCGTCTAGCTGCTTCGTTTGACGTTGTTTTCGAGCTTCTGGACCTGGACCTTTGAGGTTGTCCTTTACACTATTTCTTTTTTGTCATTTGGATTTCTTTGAGGCACTTCGGGTTTGCTTTTTTGTTTTATCCTTTATTGACTTTGCCTTCGGGGTTCTTGTGTTTCCCGGTTTGGGCTTCGAGAGCTGTTTTGGTGTGAGCTCTTTGGATCCTGTGTCACTCTGGGACCATTTACGGATCGCTTCGTCATGCTGATAGCGGAGTTGCTTCTTTGAACTGATGAAGATGTTATCTGAGACTCGGGCTCCTTGCTTCCTTTGGTCACCGGGTCAGACATTCATCATTGGCTGGGTTATTTTGTGGAGTTCATAATATCGAAAAGGGATATATGAAAGGCTCAGCAGGGGTGCCTAGGGTTTAACGTCAGGGTTCACAAGCTTTTGGCTATGTGTGCTGTACCTAGGTGCTTCGTCATTCCTGATAATTGTGTATCCGTTCTTTGTTACTTTTCACAGGTCTAAGAGTAAATTTACAAATTATCTCCTTCGGTCGGAGTTATGCCGTTTACCTCACCTTTGAATGTGGTCTCGCCAGAGTCGTGTAAAAATGACACGCTCGTTCACTCATGGTTTTCCCGCTCAAGACACTCTCGTGAATTTCACTCAGAGACTAGTTCACACGTTTAAACAAAAGATTAAAGACAATGATTCTAAACTCAGATTGTCCCCAGTATGATTTGGGGTTCGTGACAACAGTTTGATAGATGTGGGCCTGAACCTCATTGTGGGTTGTTTGGATATTATGTGGTGAGTTGTGTGGTTTGGTAAGGCATGCTCAAAATTTCAGAAAAACAAATACAAGTCTTTGTGTTCCATTGTCGGGAAATAATTAATTCATGAACCATTCAAAAGAAACTTGTGTGAAACAGAACCTTTTTTTTTGTGTTATCATTTAGACTTAAAAAAGTCATTCATTTGTGAACATGAGGAAGAAGATGATTCAACAAAATCGATGCTTCTTATTAGTGGTTTGAAAACGATCATTCTTTGAAAAATATGAGAGGTGCATTTGAAACTTGAATGTTATGGCAGGTTATGCAGTAGAATGCATGGGAACCCTAAAATTCTGTTGAATCCGAATCTGCTAAACCATCTGAAGTCGGCATGCTGAAGACTCGAGCTCTTGACCGCCGGGATGTCGCTAAGATGACTGTGATCGACTTCTTCTTGGACTCTTAGTAGGCTCCACGAAGTACTTGAACTAGGAATGCCTATGGGTTATGTAGGAGGAACTAGGGCCTGAATCTCTTCCAAACTGAGAGTGAAGTGCATGGGCTAGAGTGATCCCTAGGTTAGAGCGGATGTGTGGGCCTGAATACCCTTAACGTGGAAGTGGAGCAAACGGGCCGAAGGAAGCCACATGGATTATGAATGGGCCTCTAGGCCGAGAGAGAAACCTTGAAGCCTAAGATTCGTTTGATGACCCTGTTGGGCCTTGAGGCCAGAAACTAAAATGAATGGGTTGCACAAACTATCTGGGATTCGAATGTTTTATGTTATGGGCCGAAATTTGGATTGAGAGCAAAGTTCGTGGGCCAAAACTATGAATTGGTCTGTGGGCCCAGATGAAGTGAGTTATGAATGCGGTACTCAGAATGTTTTGAGAATTTGACACTGGGCCAGAATGTGTTTGGGCTAGAAATAGGGCGCATGGGCCGAAATGATTTTTAAACCATGTCCTAGAGTGAATTGGAATTTGGGCCGAGTAGTTCTGATTGGGCCTAGAAGATGATACCTATATCTAGGACTTTGGGCCAAAGCCCAAGTGGAAAGTCTTCCTGGACTAGAATAAACCTTGAAACGGAAAGGCCTGATGGATTTTCATGAACTGCTTGAGGTGGATTTGTTTTTCATGGGCCTAGAACTAAATGGATAATTCGAATTGGGCTAGAAGAGAAAATCACCTAAGTCTAAGCTTTTGGGCCGAAGCCGAATGACTCACATATTAAACCAAACAGGACCTCTGGGCCGCAAACAAATAGAGCCGCCAATTCGGGCTGGGCTAGGTTAATGTAGGAGAAGTTCCTATCAATCTGTAGGCTGGGTAATGGGCCGATCATACAAGCAAACAAGGCCCACACAAATTTAACATGTCCTCACTAGACGTTTGATCCAAACGGGTATGGATCGATCCGGAGAGGTGCTTGGGGCATGGGCCCAGGTCACCTCAAAGGAATAGGGCTTGCACGCTATTCTCTTTGGGCTTCCCCACTTTTTTCACATCACCTGAAGGTGTGCGTCTACGGTCGGGTCTTTGACTGACCAAACAATGGGCTAGGTAAGGACACTGCCAGGAAAACGCTTGGGGCTAAAGCCCAGGTATTAAGGGGGTGTGGTTAGACGACACCCTCCTCTTTTCCCCCGCTTATTCACATCACCTAAAAGGTGTGAGTCCCTGACAGGGGACCCTCAAACGGGTCCCGGGGTGAAATTGGTTTAGGTGGACCCTCGCTCTCATATGATGCAAAGGTGCAAAAAATTAAAGTGCGCACAAAAGTAAACGAACAAAGTAATAAAGCCATAAATAAACATTTTCGAGTTAAGCCCTCTTTCTTAAAATTAAAACAAGTTAAAATTAAGAAGTTTGTCCCCAGCAGAGTCGCCAGTCTGTGAGCCTCGATTTAAAACCCTATCCTATGTGGATTAAGTTGATTGGGATCTAACGGGTTTAGGTCCACTTATAGCCTAAGATTAATAACTATGTCATATAACAATAATTATTAAAACCTAAGCTAGCTCACTGGAACCTATTATGAGTCGCCACCTAATTTTAACCTAGATCAAATTAGGAAAGGAGAGTTCGGGTTCGGGGGCTTGATATTCGACTTAATTAGGGTTCAATTACTTTCATTACCCTTCCTAGGTCGTTTTTCCTCTACTTAGTTTATTTACGGCTTATTACGAGTCGTTTTAACCTAAATGCGCGAGCTTCTGTTTTTTGTGTTTTTTAGCATTTTTTGACAGAAAATTAAGTGGAAATTAAATTACCTAAACTAGGGTTTCGGAGGCAGAATTAGGTCAAATTTTGTTTCCGTCCGTAGCCACGGACCTATAGTCCGAAGCCACGGACCCCAGTTAACCTGTATGAAAGTAAAAGTCAAATTAAACAGAAAACAGAAAATTACAAAGTCCGGGGCCACGGACAGGATGTCCGTGGGCCCGGACATCATTAAAAAAACCTAAATTTTAAAATTTAAAATCCCGCCGCCGTCCGTGGGGTCCGTGGTCTCGGACAACGTCCGGGTCCCGGACATACGTCCGAGTCACGGACCACCCACGGACAGGGGTTTTCAGAAGGTCCCGAGGGTGTTTTGGCTCAAATTTTATGGGTGCGTAGCCTGAAAGATGTACAATACGTTAGTGGTCGAAGGTTCACAATTTGAATTCGAATTATGCACGAAACTTGGTAGACAAGCTATTGGACAGAAACTTGAATAAACAGCAATACAGAAACTTACGAAGGTTGTTTGAGCCCAAATTTTGAGGCAAGACAGATAATACCGTGGAGAATTAGGGAAGTTGAGTTTCTACCTGTTTTACCTTCGGATTCACAACGTTTCTTCACACCGGGATTCGTCGAGCGCTTCGTTGATGGCAGACCCGAAAGGATTTCGAACCGGGCTTCTGGTGGTTGGTTGTTCTTGCTGTTCTTCACGTTTTGGTGGTGTTTTTGTGGGGTTTTGATGATTATTGGTGCTTTGGGAATTGGAAAACGTGTTTAGATGGTGATTTCGGGGGATTTTCGGTATGATTTGGGTGGCCGGGTGTTGGAAAACGTGAGAGAGAGAGAGGAGGCTGCCTCTTTTGACTCTCTAGGGTTCTTTAGCATGTGGTTCTGATTTTATCCAAAAACCTATCCCCTTATATAGACTTTCTTAAAGATAAAGAAAATCTAGTAAAAGTAAGATGTTTTGATATTTTAGTTAAGTGACTTCCCAAAGGAATTTTGCTGTGAAATTTTAACCACATGTCAAGGATGGATATTATGAATTTTCTGAGGTGGAAACGAATTTTTTAAATGCTGGAACATTTTTAAATTGAATTCTCGTCAGATTCAGTCAGAAATTGCTAGAAAATTATTGGAAATTCGAAAAATCAAAATTCCAACGCCATCATGCTTAGAATGTCATCCTCTATCATGGGTTAAAATATCAAAGCATTTCAAGCTGATTTGGGCATCCTTTGGAAGAGAGAGAGAGAAGCTATAGGGGGTCTTAGGAGCCTTAAAGATTACCAAAACGCCCCTGAAAGTGACGAAGCTGCTCCCCATGCCATGGAACACGCCGATCGAGCCGGGATGCCTCTCACACACCAGTACCTCGTAGACCCTAACCAGGGGGGTCAAAATTTTGGGTATAACAGATGCCCCCCGTCAACTAGACTTTGTAATGAAAGTGAGAAGGCTAGTTGATGCCTGAGTGATACCCCAAAATTTCAAATGTTTCCAAGACCCTGCATGTTACCAAAAAAAACTGATAAATTGTGTCGAGCTATTCTAAGGCGCTGACTACCTATAATGATGATATGATGTCAAACTATTCTAAGGCGTTGACCACCTATGACGAATGAGATGATGTCAAGCTATTCTAAGGCGTTGACTACCTATAAGTAAGTGAAATGAAGTAATGTCAAGCGATTCTAAGGCGTTGACTACCTATAATAAATGAATGATGCCATGTCGAACGATTCTAAGGCGTTGACTACCTATGAAATGATGCAATGTCAAGCGATTCTAAGGCGTTGACTACCCAAGACGTGAATACTGATGGTATGCAAATGCAAGAATGCTGAAATGCTAAGGATGCTAATGATGCTGATGCTGATGCTGATGATAATGCCGATGATGCTGATGATGTTGATGATGCTCGGATGCTTCTGGGGACCGAAACCCGTACCAATGCTCCTGGCTGGACCCAATGTGGACTTATTGCCATCGCCCCCCAAGCCGGTGTGCAGGGATAACTCCTGGTAAAAACTTGGGGACTTATTGCCTTTGCCCACCATTCGTTGATCCCGAAAATAAGTTGACATCGTAAAAGGAGGATTTATTGCCATCACCTCGCCAACTTTCTGTCACCAGGTTTTGTGACGCGCCTGGATAATGCAACTAGGTCTTGTGACGAGCCTATATGAATGAGATGAATGCAATGTGTTGATGAGAGTGGGTAAGCTAGAGGGTAACGCTAGGTCTTACTACGAGCCTAAGGGAGTGTAACTAGGTCTTATGACGAGCCTAAGGATTGGATCTAGGTCTTATGACGAGCCTAAAGATGGTTCTAGGTCTTATGACGAGCCTAAAGGGATGCAACTAGGTCTTACTACGAGCCTAAGGGAATGCGACTAGGTCTTACTACGAGCCTAAGGATGGATCTAGGTCTTATGACGAGCCTAAAGATGGTTCTAGGTCTTATGACGAGCCTAAGGGTTAGGTTTTCTACTCGGGTGAGTTTCTACTCTGGTGAGTTCTTCTACTCGGGTGAGTTCTGCTACTCTGGTGAGTTCTTCTACTCTGATGAGAAACTGTATCTCTGAAGAATCTGTATCTTCGGGGCGAGAATCTGTATCTCTGAAGAATCTGTATCTTCGGGTGAGAATCTGTATCTCTGAAGAATCTGTATCTTCGGGTGAGAATCTGTATCTCTGAAGAATCTGTATCTTCGGGTGAGAATCTGTATCTCTGAAGAATCTGTATCTTCGGTTATGAAATGATAATGGTGTCATGTAAAAGATTGTGATGAAAACTGATCGCTGGAGTGCCAAACATGGCATGATGAGGGTTAAAAATCGTCCAATGCAAGGCATTGCTAGAATGTGCGCCAAACGTGGCAGTGTTTAAAGAAAACAGTTCAAGACAAGAAATTGCTGACAGAGGTGCCAAACGTGGCAGTGTTGAAGAAAATTGTTCAAGACAAGAAATTGCTGGAAGATGTGCCAAACATGGCAATGATGAGAATTGAAAATTGTTTAAAGCAAGAAATTGTTGGAAAAAGTGCCAAACATGGCAATGCTTGGGGAAAACCCTACTGAAAAAGGAAAGTGAAAGAATCACTTCCTGACTAAGAATTTCATATCTGCATTTTGTTTCTTAGAAGATGAATATGCCACCGGTGGAGTGTGTTTCTTTTTTGTGGTGCTAAAGGCTTTTTCAGCTGTGATAGGGCTTATGACGGGCCATAGAATTTAATGTGGAGGTGAAGGCTTTATGTGAGCTGAAGTGTTTGATGTGGAGGTAGGGGCTTATGTGGGCCTGAGGTGTTTGATGTGGAGGTAAGGGCTTATGTGTGCCTTTGGTAGGATGGTGGTGCTCATGCTTTGGGTTTCAATTGGTGTTGTCATGGCAATTGTTGGAACCAACAATTGCCCCAGTATTTTCCTTAGGACAATCTGAGCTAGAGTTCATGCAAATCGATTGGGACGATCGATTGCCCCCAGTATTTTCTTTGATTAAACGTGCGAATGAGTCTCGTCCTTACAGGGTCAAGGCTTATGTTCTGATTTGGTGCTTCCTAACCTACACTCGACGTGTTTGGTGTATGCACTCATTTCTCGCTCATGGTCATAACTTTTAGACCATTGAATTCGACGTTTGATGGATTTACGCATTTGATCTGTTACTTTCACGTGATTGGACACACAACTATCAAGTCGGAAGTCTTGTAAAGCTTATAATGTGGCCGTAGGGTGCGATGAAAAATGATAGGGCTACGGAGGGATATTTGAGGTATGTGGAGCTTAAATGGGTGACCAAAGCTGCAACTTGTGTCTTCTCTCAGATTCATCTTCCTTGTCTTGAAGTCGTCTAGCTGCTCGTGTTGACGTTGTTTTCGAGCTTCTGGACTGGACCTTTGAGGTGTCCTTTACACTATTTCTCTTTTGTCATTTGGATTTCTTTGAGGCACTTCGGGTTTGCTTTTTGTTTATCCTTTATTGACTTTGCCTTCGGGGTTCTTGTGTTTCCCGGTTTTGGGCTTCGAGAGCTGTTTTGGTGTGAGCTCTTTGGATCCTGTGTCACTCTGGGACCATTACGGATCGCTTCGTCATGCTGATAGCGGAGTTGCTTCTTTGAACTGATGAAGATGTTATCTGAGACTCGGGCTCCTTGCTTCCTTTGGTCACCGGGTCAGACATTCATCATTGGCTGGGTTATTTTGTGGAGTTCATAATATCGAAAAGGGATATATGAAAGGCTCAGCAGGGGTGCCTAGGATTAACGTCAGGGTTCACAAGCTTTTGGCTATGTGGTGCTGTACCTAGGTGCTTCGTCATTCCTGATAATTGTGTATCCGTTCTTTGTTACTTTTCGCAGGTCTAAGAGTAAATTTACAAATTATCTCCTTCGGTTGGAGTTATGCCGTTTACCTCACCTTTGAATGTGGTCTCGCCGGAGTCGTGTAAAAATGACACGCTCGTTCACTCATGGTTTTCCCGCTCAAGACACTCTCGTGAATTTCACTCAGAGACTAGTTCACATGTTTAAACAAAGATTCAAAGACAATGATTCTAAACTCAGATTGTCCCCATATTGATTTGGGGTTCGTGACAACAGTTTGATAGATGTGGCCTTGAACCTCATTGTGGGTTGTTTGGATATTATGTGGTGAGTTGTGTGGTTTGGTAAGGCATGCTCAAAATTTCAGAAACAAAATACAAGTCTTTGTGTTCCATTGTCGGGAAATAATTAATTCATGAACCATTCAAAGAAACTTGTGTGAAACAGAACCCTTTTTTTTTGTGTTATCATTTAGACTTAAAAAAGTCATTCATTGTGAACATGAGGAAGAAGATGATTCAACAAGATCGATGCTTCTTATTAGTGGTTGAAAACGATCATTCTTTGAAAAATATGAGAGGTGCATTTGAAACTTGAATGTTATGGCAGGTTATGCAGTAGAATGCATGGGAACCCTAAAATTTCTGTTGAATCCGAATCCTGCTAACCATCTGAAGTCGGCATGCTGAAGACTCGAGCTCTTGACCGCCGGGATGTCGCTAAGATGACTGTGATCGATTCTTCTTGGACTCTTAGTAGGCTCCACGAAGTACTTGAACTAGGAATGCCTATGGGTTATGTAGGAGGAACTAGGGCCTGAATCTCTTCCAAACTGAGAGTGAAGTGCATGGGCTAGAGTGATCCCTAGGTTGGAGCGGATGTGTGGGCCTGAATACCCTTAACGTGGAAGTGGGGCAAAACGGGCCGAAGGAAGCCCACATGGATTATGAATGGGCCTCTAGGCCGAGAGAGAAACCTTGAAGCCTAAGATTCGTTTGATGACCCTGTTGGGCCTTGAGGCCAGAAACTAAAATGAATGGGTTGCACAAACTATCTGGGATTCGAATGTTTTATGTTATGGGCCGAAATTCTGGATCGAGAGCAAAGTTCGTGGGCCAAAACTATGAATTGGTCTGTGGGCCCAGATGAAGTGAGTTATGAATGCGGTACTCAGAATGTTTTGAGAATTTGACACCTGGGCCAGAATGTTTTGGGCTAGAAATAAGGCGCATGGGCCGAAATGATTTTTAAACCATGTCCTAGATGTGAATTGGAATTTGGGCCGAGTAGTTCTGATTGGGCCTAGAAGATGATACCTATATCTAGGACTTTGGGCCAAAGCCCAAGTGGAAAGTCTTCCGGGACTAGAATAAACCTGAAACGGAAAGGCCTGATGGATTTTCATGAACTGCTTGAGGTGGATTTGTTTTCATGGGCCTAGAACTAAATGGATAATTCGAATTGGGCTAGAAGAGAAATCACCTAAGTCTAAGCTTTTGGGCCGAAGCCCGAATGACTCACATATTAAACCAAACAGGACCTCTGGGCCGCAAACAAATAGAGCCGCCAATTCGGGCTGGGCTAGGTTAATGTAGGAGAAGTTCCTATCAATCTGTAGGCTGGGTAATGGGCCGATCATACAAGCAAACAAGGCCCACACAAATTTAACATGTCCTCACTAGACGTTTGAATCCAAACGGGTATGGATCGATCCGGAGAGGTGCTTGGGGCATGGGCCCAGGTCACCTCAAAGGAATAGGGCTTGCACGCTATTCTCTTTGGGCTTCCCCACTTTTTTCACATCACCTGAAGGTGTGCGTCTACGGTCGGGTCTTTGACTGACCAAACAATGGGCTAGGTAAGGACACTGCCAGGAAAACGCTTGGGGCTAAAGCCCAGGTATTAAGGGGGTGTGGTTAGACGACACCCTCCTCTTTTCCCCCGCTTATTCACATCACCTAAAAGGTGTGAGTCCCTGACAGGGGACCCTCAAACGGGTCCCGGGGTGAAATGGTTTAGGTGGACCCTCGCTCTCATATGATGCAAAGGTGCAAAAATTAAAGTGCGCACAAAAGAACGAACAAAGTAATAAAGCCATAAATAAACATTTTCGAGTTAAGCCCTCTTTCTTAAAATAAAACAAGTTAAAATTAAGAAGTTTGTCCCCAGCAGAGTCGCCAGTCTGTGAGCCTCGATTTAAAACCCTATCCTATGTGGATTAACTTGATTGGGATCTAAAGGGTTTAGGTCCACTTATAGCCTAAGATTAATAACTATGTCATATAACAATAATTATTAAAACCTAAGCTAGCTCACTGGAACCTATTACGAGTCGCCACCTAATTTTAACCTAGATCAAATTAGGAAAGGAGAGTTCGGGTTCGGGGGGCTTGATATTCGACTTAATTAGGGTTCAATTACTTTCATTACCCTTCCTAGGTCGTTTTTCCTCTACTTAGTTTATTTACGGCTTATTACGAGTCGTTTTAACCTAAATGCGCGAGCTTCTGTTTTTTGTGTTTTTTAGCATTTTTTGACAGAAAATTAAAGTGGAAATTAAAACTACCTAAACTAGGGTTTCGGAGGCAGAATTAGGTCAAATTTGTTTCCGTCCGTAGCCACGGACCTATAGTCCGAAGCCACGGACCCCAGTTAACCTGTATAAAAGTAAAATCGAATTAAACAGAAAACAGAAAATTGCAAAGTCCGGGGCCACGGACAGGATGTCCGTGGGCCCGGACATCATTAAAAAAACCTAAATTTTAAAATTTTAAAATCCCGCCGCCGTCCGTGGGTGTCCGTGGTCTCGGACAACGCGTCCGAGGTCCCGGACCATAGGTCCGAGGTCACGGACCACCCACGGACAGGGGTTTTCAGAAGGTTCCGAGGGTGTTTTGGCTCAATTTTATGGGTGCGTAGCCTGAAAGATGTACAATACGTTAGTGGTCGAAGGTTCACAATTTGAATTCGAATTATGCACGAAACTTGGTAGACAAGCTATTGGACAGAAACTTGAATAAACAGCAATACAGAAACTTACGAAGGTTGGTTTGAGCCCAAATTTGAGGCAAGACAGATAATACCGGAGAATTAGGGAAGTTGAGTTTCTACCTGTTTTACCTTCGGATTCACAACGTTTCTTCACACCGGGATTCGTCGAGCGCTTCGTTGATGGCAGACCCGAAAGGATTTCGAACCGGGCTTCTGGTGGTTGGTTGTTCTTGCTGTTCTTCACGTTTTGGTGGTGTTTTGTGGGGTTTTGATGATTATTGGTGCTTTGGGAATTGGAAAACGTGTCTAGATGGTGATTTCGGGGGATTTTCGGTATGATTTGGGTGGCCGGGTGTTGGAAAACGTGAGAGAGAGAGAGGAGGCTGCCTCTTTTGACTCTCTAGGGTTCTTTAGCATGTGAGGTTCTGATTTTATCCAAAAAACCTATCCCCTTATATAGACTTTCTTAAAGATAAAGAAAATCTAGTAAAAGTAAGATTTTTGATTTTAGTTAAGTGACTTCCCAAATGAATTTTGCTGTGAAATTTTAACCACATGTCAAGGATGGATATTATGAATTTTCTGAGGGGGAAACGAATTTTTTAAATGCTGGAACATTTTTAAATTGAATTTCTCGTCAGATTCAGTCAGAAATTGCTAGAAAATTATTGGAAATTCGAAAAATCAAAATTCCAACGCCATCATGCTTAGAATGTCATCCTCTATCATGGGTTAAAATATCAAAGCATTTCAAGCTGATTTGGGCATCCTTTGGAAGAGAGAGAGAGCTTATAGGGGGTCTTAGGAGCCTTTAAGATTACCAAAACGCCCCTGAAAGTGACGAAGCTGCTCCCATGCCATGGAACACGCCGATCGAGCCGGGATGCCTCTCACAACACCAGTACCTCGCAGACCTAACCAGGGGGGTCAAAATTTTGGGTATAACACGGGTATATCAGCCATGGTATGGTGCTTCTTTTCTGTCTTTGTAGGTGATGGAATGTCCTTCTACTTCTGGGTTGCACTTAGGAGAACAAGTACCTAAAAGATGAAAAGAAAAAAAAAATTTAGGTAATATGAAAAGAACAAATAATCACTAATATATGCTTCTATTAAGTAGACATGTCATTGTCATTACATAAAGCATAGAAGATACAATAAACTATAACGAAACATATAGAAAATACTAAAGTTTACAACTAGTAGATAACCCTAAACCTAGTACGCCTAATTCTACTAGTGAATATCGCATATGAGGGAGGCCTTGGTGAATCCTATTGGTGAAGATACCCATATGAGGGTATCTTCGCCTCAGTTCATCCACGGGCATAACACTCATGCCTAAGGCGTGATAGGCAAGGGCGGGGGTCTCAACTTCTT
The DNA here is from genome assembly GCA_023374045.1 of Limonium bicolor. Lineage (NCBI taxonomy): Eukaryota > Viridiplantae > Streptophyta > Magnoliopsida > Caryophyllales > Plumbaginaceae > Limonium > Limonium bicolor. The sequence goes on along the minus strand of CM041777.1, from coordinate 89,004,270 downwards.
CCTCTTGATGAATATTTCTACCCCTGTACGGGGGTAGAGTTCATTAACCACATATATATGCAGAAAATGGAAGAGATCGGACTCCTCGCTTTGAAACTTTGCCACCCATATGTTATTAAACATCCTGAGTACAAAGTTAGACAAAGGATGAGAACATTATAAGAGGAAGGAATATCATAAAATAGGAAGGAGGAAAGAAGAAAAAAATAATAAATAAATGCTAAAAAAAACACAGCCGGGTAGAGTGCCGGATAGAATGTGTCCGGCATCGGACTTCCTCCGAATTCGCCGGATCATAAACACCCGGCATCCGACACGACAGGTAAAAAAGAAAAAAATTAGCGCAACCAAAATTAGAATTTAAATAACATTCGTCGGGAGAAAAAACTTTCAAAATTGTAAAACATGCCGGGCTTAATGCCGGGAGTATGATATCCGGCACAGACTTCCTCTGATGAAACCGGGTATAAGACGTCCGGCACTAAGTCCAGCATATTCAACATTTGGAAAACAAAAAAACCAACGAAGAAAACAAAAAGGCTATTACCAATTTTAGGACTTGGATTTTGCTAACTAGATTTTAGTAGGTTATATATACACATTTATTTACAAGAATTTAAACAGAAAACATAGGAAAAGAATCAAGAAAGTGCCGGGTAACGCTTACCCGACATCACACACGGCATAAATAAAAATAGAAAGAAACTACTCAATCTATACGGGTAGCAAACAAAAACCCGGTCAAAAGTAGCAGGGAAGCATTTTAAGACCAAGTTAGTCGAACCCTAGGGACTTGTATAGAAAATTAGTCCTAGCCTTTATAATTAATAAGTAAAAGAGGGGAAAAAGTGTATTAAGTGTAAATTAAGCAACTTCCTACAACCTAATCTAAATGATATTTACAATGATCCGCCCCATATTCGAATGGTCAACGTCATAAAACACTAATGATCGTCAAAGAAAAGAATAAACCAAGAATTTAGCCAACTTCTGAAAGCGCCGGATGTCATGCCGGACAGGTTTCACACGGCAAAGACAAATACCTTGAATGTGCCGGACGATCTGTACCCGGCATGCAATCCGGCATGTTCAGAATGTCAAATTACTCTTCCAGTTCGAAGATGAACTAAGTACTCCCAAATCATTATCAAAAACTAACAATATCTAGGTAATCAACGAACCGAAAAGGGGAGAATGGAGTGGTTAATTCTAAATCTTGAATTTCATCCCTTAAGTCATAAAAGACAAATAACAAAAACCACTTGGAATTCCTCAACCTATCTGCCTTACAAAGGTCAGAATTGAAGTACTTGGAAGAAGGAGAAACTTCATTCTAATTGCAACAACCACAAAATTCCAAGTTGACTTATATCTTTTATTGAATGAACATTGTGTGTTTACAAAGAGAACCACTTCAAATCAGTACCACTAAGGATTCTAATGCACCCTCTATTTCAGAATAAAAGAAGAACAATCAAGGGGGAAAGGAAAATAGCCCCACCCGATGAGTATTCTTCTTCTCTTGAAAATGATGCACGATCTTCCTCCAGCAGTACTTCGAGACGTTTTTGAGGATTTTCAGAGTGCAGAAGTATATGTGAGATGATGGCCAAAAATGTAACATTCGGCCTCCTTTATAGACACCAGAAAGTATTGTGCCGGACGTCTTGCCGGGTCTGTATTATCCGGCATGTATATTTGAAAACGTGCGCGGGCTGTAACGGCCGTAACCGCAGGGCGCGAAAAGTCACTTATGCCGGACAAGTATGCCCGGTACCGTACCCGGCATCGAGTATTTAGATAACGGTAAATAACCGCTATCTTTTGGTGAACAGGCGTAACTCTTTGATAATGCCGGACACAAACTACCCGGCACCATGCCCGGCCTTACTTTCCTTAACCTTGCTTCTGTGCCGTGCATGAGGGATCCGGCTGCAGATCCGGCAATACTTAGGTTCTGATGTAGAATTTCTCTCCTTGCACAGAAAACACCCAAAACATAAGACTGAACATATAAAATCAATTTACATATAAAACACGTAAATACTACCTATTTTAACCGTAATTTAACTAATATTATTACAGATCTAGCTTATAAAATATGATAAGTCTACGGCTTATCATGCACCGGTGGTGGAGTGTAGCTGTTTGATCTTCTATGCACAGCAACCAATAGCAGCCTGTTAGTTGCTGTTGTTTTTTTTTTGTTGTTTGGTCGGGTGCTTCATCAGGGAAGAAGAAGAGGGAATTGGTGATATGGAGAGCACGTGTCTGATCCCATTAGTTTTCCATTTACCTTAGTCAATTCGGTACTAATTCTAATTCGTGTGAGTTAGTAGCTGAATATGAACACAGCTCAACCGGTTAAGCACTCGGGGGAAGTATGGGAGGTCTTGGGTTCGAAACTCAGCAGGAGCGTCTTTGCTCCCTCCCTTTTTTTTCTTAAAATCAATACACATGTTTATTTTTATATTTATGTGACTATACATTATATCATGTTATTATTATTATTATTATTTCCTTTTGTTACGAAGTCATGTGACGACATTGTCACTTATTTACAACGTCACGATATAGGTACGACTATATATTATATCGTGTTATTATATATTTCCTGTAATGAAGTTATGCGACATTATTGTCACTTATTTACAACGTTACAATATCGTAACGCTACGTACGTGTGTTTCCGTATTCGTACACATGTATATATACTAGATTTAATTTTCGTACGTTATTTTATGTCCGTATTATGGAACGCGTTATGATTTGATGCGTTTAATATTCAGGGGTATTTCAGCTTACCCCCCTTAAAAGAGACTTCGTCCCGAAGTCTTACTTCCTTAACTCATATTTTCCACTCCTGGTAATCTTAGGGATCCAGTCCCGCATTCATTCACGATACTCAAAGGATTAAGTTCATAATTAACATTCTTAGTGCTTCTAAGCACCGTGCCACATCAGTGGCTCCCCACGAGTTCTCATAGTAGACCAAGAAGTTAGCAATGTGCATAACATGCTAAAGTGCAAGCCAAGGCACACGACATTCATTCATACATAGCGTACATAACATTTTCACACACAATCCAAACACACAAACCTACCAACCAACCACGAGTGGTTGTAGGAATGCATCATGTTAAATCAACACACATACAAAACAAAACGCGCTTATCCCCCCTTAAAAGAGGGGTACGCCCCCGTACCCTACACTAAGCCGAAACATCGATGAAACAATCACAAGAACTTACTGCAAGCTATTATTGCCCTTGCAAGCGGTTTAGATCAATAAAGTCGTGCCTCACATTACTAACCCTTAACCCCGTTTCCCAAATTTAGGGTTTCCTATTCTCAGTACTTCTCTGTTCCAGTCATCAGAGCACAACTACGCTCTGATACCACTTTCTGTAACACCCCCGAATAAACATCCCTAGATTAATTGAAGCGTCCGACGATAGTGTAAACTAGCTTGCAGCGGAATAACCTCCATCCGGGTGTCACAGACGCCAACCACCCACGTGGTTGACACGACCACTCTTCCAACACCAAGTTACGGTCTGAATGACTGGAAACGGCCCTCTATCAAAACCCATATACAACGTATAGTACAATTCCCAAGTTCCGAGTGTCTACGACAAATTTACCAAATCATAGACTAAGAATTACATATTGGGTTTTATATCAACCCATATATTACACATGCCACTACAAACTTAAAAGTCATGCCCTGATGGACTACCCCCATGGTAGCCATCCCGCCTACGCTCCGTTATCGTCTGGCACAAGACCTGAAAAAAAATTGGGTGTAAAGGACTCAGCAAACTACGCTGAGTATGAACGTGTGAAGCCCGTATGTTGCCGGGCCACACGACTACTTGGTCGAATATTATTAATTCAATTTACATGCTCTAATAAAGCAGTAAAGCACACATCAACACATCATGATAACATACACACTCATCGGTGGCATAGCAATATCAAAAAGCAACCAAGCACAACTTGCAAGTAGCAATGTCAAACACGCAATCCAGCACAATAAGCTGCTAACATAGCAACAACAACCAAGTAATTCATAGGACGTGTGCGTAGGTATATTATACCGTCGATCCTCGCTATGGGATCATTCAAGAGATTACGTATTGTTTTCTTGTTCTCATTACACATGTTTTTCCTTTCTTCTCTTGCACCGAGTCAGGGGATATAGGTTAGATCCCGAGACTTGTTATGTAGGTGCTATTCATTCCTTGTTTCTTAAAGGATCACATTTGTGACTTCTCTGGTTTGCTTGGTCTCATTACACAAGTTTTCCTTTATTCTCTGGCACCGAGTCAGGGGATATAGATTAGATCCCGAGACTTCATTATGTAGGTGCTAATCGTTCCTTGTTTCTTTAAGGATTATTTGTGAATTCTTTTATCACCGCACGTTGGAGGACGTCTCCTCCATAGCTAGTCCCCCATTCCCGACACCCAGGGTCGAGAAAGCGGAGTCACCTCTAGACTCCAGGATAAGCTCCACCAATTTGTCACTCCCCATTCCCGACACCCAGGGTCGAGAAAGCGGAAGTCACCTCTGGACTCCGGGATGTGCTTCACCAATTTGTCACTCCCCCATTCCCGACACCCAGGGTCGAGAAAGCGGAAGTCACCTCTGGACTCCGGGATGTGCTGAGAAAGTGGGGTCACCAGGGACTCCCAAAACATATTCCACCATAGAACGGTCGAAGGATCTGATGCAGATACCAACTCCCGAACATCCATACCGCGCGGCCCGAGCTGTTGTCTTCCTAGGTTGTTCTCGTGTTTTACCAGTTGGTACTTTTCGTTTCATTATCACTATAATCTCGACACCATAGTGGGTGTCATTAGCGGTCCTCTAAAGTTAGAGAGGATTTGTCTCTGTGTATAGTTCTTTTGTTTTGTCTACGTGGTTCGTCGTGTCTCACCAAAGGAGACTTGCTCTTCATTATCATTAATGAATAGACACCATAGTGGGTGTCATGGTAGTCCTCAATGGTTTAGAGAGGAGTTCCCCTTATAGAGTTTTCTTTGTTTTCATAGTTCGTAGTGGTTCATCTCGAGTTCCATAAGCGAGAAAGGGACTAAACTACTGTGTGCGCGCAAGTAATATGCCACAAGGATATATAACAAGCATATAAGCAAGCCACAAGAAGCAATCCAATTTCATGCATTGTCTTATAGTCATTGTCAAACAAAGCACACAGCACACAAGCCGTGTAACACGGCAACATACGAACCACACATGTCCATACCTTGTTCAGAAGCAAGTGTCGTCTCACACGCGGGGTCCCGGGTGGCATTCGCTACGGTCCAGTTGATAACTTGACAGGTTCTCCTTGGCTATTCCCTTGGCAAAATGTGGGACTTCAGTTCCTTAGGCACTCAACAGCTGCTGATGTGTGTCTGTCTTGTTGAAACAGAAGTGGTGCACCCTTCACGGGTTGAGCATTATTATTTTTTTTGAGTTTATTGCTTCAGATCTTAAGAGGACTTGGGCACCAGCTCGATCAAGCAGACAGAGAGAGAGACCAAGGGATTTGGGATTCACTGGGACCGATATTCACAGCAGGAAACTGACCCTTTATCAGTTCTTGTATTTGGAGGAGAATGCTACAGGTTAACAAGGGACCTCTGCCATGCGAAAGAAATGGAGTTACTCTTTCATTTTGACTGAGAACAAAAGGAATCGAGGAAACAGAAAGGAAGTGAAATCCAATAGTACTTACTTTGTGCATCAGTAATCAGAGGGAGTGAAGATTGTTCCTGCCCATGCAGAGCAACGCAAGGCAGGAGAGTGAAGGAAGAAATTTGTGGTTTTATGAATCAGATGGCACCAGGTACGGGAGACTAAGACAGGGCTAACTCAGTGATTAGTGGGGGCAAGTTCCCATGGAAATTTTGTGAGAGTTTGAATCAGAATAGGTTTTGATGCGTGGGAGTTTGTAGCAGGGGCAGACTGGGGTTGTTGGCAGTATGATAAAGTAAAAGGGAATGTTGGAGTTTGAACTGCAGTCCTTGAAATTCAGCAATGGCTTGCTGTCTGATGCACTATTGTTTCCCTTAATTATTTCTATTGGAACCTAGAACGGGACAGACAACGCTTGTGACCGTTTGGGGGAGTTCAAACTTTGAGATGCAGCCATAACTTCCTGTCTAATTCCCCAACTCAACAACCGCTAGCAACATGGTTGTTTCTGTTTAATTTTTTTTTATTTCAGACAGAATCAAAGGGACTCGATGGTCTGTGGTTTATTTTTTTTCCTTCTTGATTCAGGTGAGAGCGTAGCAAGGGAGATAGTGCTCCGCATTACTCAGAACTTTTGCTGCTCAGTTAACAAGACAATGGCGCCAGGCTTATTTGAGGATCTAGCGCAGATTCTTGTGAAGTTAATGGGGTTCATGCCTCTGATTTTGCATCAGAAACCGGTAATGACCACCCTTTCCAGATTAATATATTCATTAGTTTATCTCACATTGCAGGGATGAAACGGGTGAGAGTATTGGAGTTTGCTTACTCAAGTTTCAGAGGTGGGAAGTTGTTTTCGGACAGCACAAGACCATAATGGTCTATATATATTTTTTTAAACACGCCAAGCTACTGCACCGGTGGTGGAGTGTAGCTGTTTGATCTTCTATGCACAGCAACCAATAGCAGCCTGTTAGTTGCTGTTGTTTTTTTTGTTGTTGTTTGGTCGGGTGCTTCATCAGGGAAGAAGAAGAGGGAATTGGTGATATGGAGAGCACGTGTCTGATCCCATTAGTTTTCCATTTACCTTAGTCAATTCGGTACTAATTCTAATTCGTGTGAGTTAGTAGCTGAATATGAACACAGCTCAACCGGTTAAGCACTCGGGGGAAGTATGGGAGGTCTTGGGTTCGAAACTCAGCAGGAGCGTCTTTGCTTTCTCCCTTTTTTTTTCTTAATATCAATACACATGTTTATTTTTATATTTATGTGACTATACATTATATCATGTTATTATTATTATTATTATTATTTCCTTTTGTTACGAAGTCATGTGACGACATTGTCACTTATTTACAACGTCACGATATAGGTACGACTATATATTATATCGTGTTATTATATATTTCCTGTAATGAAGTTATGCGACGTTATTGTCACTTATTTACAACGTTACAATATCGTAACGCTACGTACGTGTGTTTCCATATTCGTACACATGTATATATACTAGATTTAATTTTCGTACGTTATTTTATGTCCGTATTATGGAACGCGTTATGATTTGATGTGTTTAATATTCAGGGGTATTTCATATACCAACTTAGAACGCATTTCTGGGGTTTCTGGAGCTTCTCGTGCTTTACGGGGCGTGCGTGAGCACTCCCGAGCACTTTGCGTTTTTAACTAAATATGGCCTGGGGAATATGTTTGTATAGTCATATAATGAGGGTATGACCATTTGGTTTGAGTTTTAAAAGGTCATACAAGGTCACGCCTGACGCACGTTTTTAAGGCGTTTTAAGAACGTCTTTGTTGTTAAGATGTTTAGTGCGTATCTTTGACCTTTGATGGGTTCTTATGTTTTTATGATATATATATATATATAATAGGTGTAATGTACGTAGTTTCATTTGTTTACATGTGTATATCAATTTATTTTAGCATCTATAAATGCTTCGGCATTCGTAAAATAATTACGTTGCTCGTTTGTATAAATGTTCATATTGATCTTTCCTTGTTGACGCTTTCTTTATTGAGCTTGTTTGGTATGGAGTTTAATCCTCATTAGTAAAGGTACATGAGTGTTTGTACGAGTATGTTAAGACATTTATAAAGATTACGCCTATTAGCGTTTATGGTGAAACGACTATTTTTACGTAACGTTTGCATGCATGAGTTTGCATGCGCACGCGTTATTATTGTTTACGTAAACTTTTTCATGCAGGAATGAGCATGCGTATATGAAATGATTTATCCTTAGATTAATTTTCATTATCTAATGGTTTTAAGGTGTTAATTAGATTTGGGGTATTTCAGTCACAAAGTAAGACTGAGTTGTAGACAGAGAAGTCTGAGGTTTGAACTAACCAAGGAAATTGGATGGTAGATCAAAGATCTCGCTTGAATTAAGCCGACTCAAAACATTAAGTCTAGCAAGATTTTATCTATAGGATTCGTTTAGAGAGAATCTTGTCCCTTTGTTATCTATCCTTCCTTTGATATCTTAGTTGTTTGGTACAATTTTATCTTTAGAGAATATTTATCTTTAAAGATAATATTTATCTCTAAAGATAATATCTTAGATACGCAACTTCAAAGCGATGCTTATAAATAGCGGATAGTAGGTTAAGATCAGATTAAGGTGAGAGAAAAAGAGAGGATTAACTCGTGTGGTTATAGAAGAATATCTAGAACTGTAATTCGGTTAGGGTTTTAAGGAACTTTGATGAATTACATGCTAACTCAATAGGGGGACTGTTATCTATGAGTGTGAGGTTGAGTTCAATACATGTTGTGAGAAGTGAGTTTTCACGTGAAATCGTCTCAATATTGTTCTCTCCTCTATCTAGTTCTTAGTGAGTCTGTGACTACTTCTCAGTTCTTCGTGAGTAACTGACTCAGGAAGTACGGTCTAGGAATTTTCATAGATGATGATTCAAATTAAATATAAAGATTGTTCAAGAATGTACCTTTATATCATACAACTGGTTGTTCGATAGCCGGTGTAGTAGTATAAAATATACCATGGGGTAATGCCGCACTCATAATTGATATACTTTTTAATGATGAACCTCAAGTTTTCTTGCCATTTTCCCCATCGTTTGAGCTTAATTAAAGTCTAAATCTTTATCATAGAGAAATGTCTCAAAAGGTCTTGTTTTGATTGTTTATTTGACTTATAAGACTATCTCTCGGGAATTTGGCACTGTGCGAGGTGAGAAGCTTATAATATACAATCGTCCGGCTAAACGTCCAGATGAGCCCACCCGAACGCTCATAGTTTACAGTTGTTTGGTTGGCGGTCCGGATAAGAACACCTAGACGCCCTACCATTGACAATATCTTCGACCACAAGTGCAAGGTGCGGATGACTGTGTCCGGCTGCCGTCCGGCCGTGGTGTAACCCGGATGTCTCTCTGAGCCAGAAAGTTCGCCTGACACGTTTGTCTCACGTCCAGCCTACTTAGTCGGACGCCTCACCCGGGCGCCTGTATTTTCATCAAAAAAGGTCTATAAAATAACGCAAAGTTAGGAGGAATTAGGCATCTCATTCATAAACATAACATCGCCTCTCTCTACTCTTTAACCCTAGCCGTGAAGGAAGAAAGGAAATTCTACACCACCTTTAACCTTCGAGTCCGGCTCTCTACAGATCTGGTAACCGGAGTACTTCTAGCAGCTCTCTTCTTCCTAAAGATGAATTCTACTCTATGCTTTGTTGTCTCTTCTGTAGCATGTCTGGTTAAGTAGGATTAAATTTCGGGGATGGGTATCTGATTGAGATGATTAAGTATATTCTACTACTAGTTTTTATTTGATAAATCTATGGATTGTTACAGATTACTCCATTCTTTGCGTTTTCAGTAAATCTTGAAAGTTTGTTGAATTGCTTAACAAAGTCTATTTTGATCTGATCCATGATAAATAGAGAAGTCAAATAATCTGTAAACTTATGGAAAACTAATTCAGATAGACTAGATTTTTCCTTCAAGTGCAAAATAAATTCCTCGTGTTTTTCCATCTATTCGTGTTGTACTTGAATATGGACTAGATCTAGTACGTTCTGTTAGATGAATTCTTTGAGGCTATGATTTAGTCGTTAAGAAAGCTTGAGGAACTTTTCCAATCCATAACTCAAATTAACTAGCAGAAGTTGCATAATCTATCGATCAGAAAAGATAACCTGAACCCGAAGTTCTGCTTTATCCATAATTTTACACACTTTATTTTACTTGTTTTCCCGTTATTTTTAATTCACAAAAAAAACAATGAAAACCCCCTAATTTCCAGTTCTTTTTAGGCCTAGACTTATTTTACTTTTAAGTCCCTCGGTTTGATACCCAGTAGCTTACTTTATTCTCTGTACTACTGCGACTCAGATTAATTACAACCTGCAGACATTTAATTTACTAATTTCTACAATTTTGTAGTTTTTAGTAGGTCAAATTGTTTGTTTGTAGGTAAAAAGGCCATAGAGGCTATAGTCAAATTACTGGAAGTCTGTGTCTCCGATAAATTTTCCGGAAGAATTATACCGAAAGAATATCCTAGCTCGATACAATAGGAAATATCTTGGGCTAGAGGTACAGTGGCCAAGTTGTATGACAGGTTGTTTAAAAATAACTAATAGACAAGTGACACATAGATATAAAGAGGTTGAGGAAGTCTGTTTCTAAGATGACTATAAATAGTAGTGAAGAATGGAATTTTTAGGTGGGTTGGACCATTCACCCAAATAGAGGTCTTCTACAATTGAAATATCAATAATGATATCATTATCGACAGTGGATGTAGGCCACATTGGTTGCGCCACTATAAATCTGTTGTGAGTCTGCTTACTTGTTTTACGATTGATTAGATTAAGAAATGAATATCATCTCGATTGTATAGCTTGCATTAAAGAAAGAATTGTATTAGCATAATTCTTTGCAACTTAGAGAATTTGGGGAAGAACTCGAAGAACATCGAGAATACAATCAGAGAGAAGTTAGATCTTGGCCCTCTGGGATTGAATCTAAGATAGAATCAGGTCTAGACAACCGTGAAGACCCAAGTGTGAAATCTATACTTTCTCATTCGGCACAGTCTGTGGGAAACGATCAGTCGAAAAACAACCATGAGTGGAAAGCAAAAAAAGCTTCATCAATCTAGGAATGGAGTTTTACGATTGCAAGTGAGAATTTGAGAAAAGATGCTCCTGAAACAAAAAGGACCATTGAAAACCCAAGCAGTCGAGCCTTCCACGATCTCCATCGAAAACAATGGTATGCCACAGTACAAAAACAAGAAGCACATGATGGAAATAAACCTCAAGATGGAACAATTGGTGGAAGTGAAATACCCCTAACATTTAAATAATTAAATATAAGTAAAAAAATATTATTTGAGGAGTTATAAATATTAATAAGGGGATTATGAAACCCTAAGAAAGTATATAAACAATTGGGCGTTAAAAACGCACCTAAACTCTTTAAGGTCAAAAACGTGCGTTAAAGCCCGACCTTAAGATAAACAAGTTATATAAGCTATAAGCTTCACATGAAATAACCAAGGATCATTATATGACCTGTGAAACACAAGTCCTCAGTTAAAAATGAGTAAAAATACGAAATGACCGGGAATTCCCTTAAAGGCCCCTTAAGGCCCGAAAGTCCCGGAAATACCTTATTAAATAAAGTAAAGCATTACACCTCATTCAAAATGCATAATAGTACCTTAATGAACATTTAAGATGAAGTTCTCAAGATAGATTCTCAGTTTAAGACAAAGTACTCGGGAGGATTTCTTAACGCTCCTTTTTGCCCGGGTAGCCCGAGAATTGTGTTCTGAGTTGGTATAACCCCATATAACTCAATATAACACCTTAATATATTATTATTGACTATAAAAATGTCAATAAACACTTGGAAGTCATAGAGACTAATTAATTCCCAGACAAATCCTTAAAGCACAAAAACGCACCTTCGGGTGTCACAAAAATGCGTTCTACGCAATTGCCTTGAAGTTTTTGAGGAGCCACGAGTTGGTAAACTTAAAAGTGGATAAATTGACCATCTAAATCAGTTAATTCCAGTGCTAAAATCATAGCACAACCAGGGGCGATATTTGAGACAAAAAGATACCTAAAATCAGCATTTTTACCTTAAAACTTTCATCTTTTACCATGGTATAAATGTACCAATAAATACTGGAACCTATTACACATATTAGTATGGTCTTAGTACAATATAATGTGACAGTAATTAAATGGAAAATTAATCTCAATTGGTCCTTATACCATGCGCCAAAAATGGGTAGATTTTGACTAGTTTCAATTCAAAATTTTTGCCTAATGCCTATGTGACTCACGCATGTTCTACATAATAATTATACAACTTAAATCTGTCAAATAAGCCTTCTCCATACGTGTACCTGCAGGAGAATCACAAAGATTAGCCTAACTAAATAATGACATTAATATTGCAAGTCTAGTCACACTTATGTACTAATCAATAAACAAGTGGAATTATTTGATCAAATGGGCATGTAGTAGCCGAATTGAATCTAGTAGTGGGGTGCTTGATTGACAATTAATTAACATAGGAAGACAACTACCTAACTCACCTAATTAACTTAATGTAATTGACAAACCTAAACTAGCTTCCTAAAGATCCCATTACCGTGAGTCTACTCAAGATGGAGCTGCTACCTTCATTGTGGCCGATCCCTGCAGGAATAAAAAAACAAGTGAGTGTCATCAATAAACTCAATAATACTTAAACTAATTAGCACTTGACTAGCTTTACAATTAACAACCTAAACTAGCTCCTAAGAACTCCATTTAGCCGCAAGTCTAGTGCATTTGAAGCCTCCCATTTCAATTGTAACGATCACACCTGCAAGAAAGACAAAATTAGATACAATAATTAAGTTCATTAATGTTAGATAATGATCTCATTAATTACCTACAACCTAAGCTTAGTGGGCAAACCACTCATGAACACACCACTACCGTAAATAAGTGGTCTTGGAGACAACCGTGATCAATGTTCTTTTTGAAGACAAAATTAAACAAAACAAAGTCATGGAATAATGACAAGTAAGCAATATCAATCAGATTAAGATTGCTTCATTTCCCTCCTACTAAAAACCTTACGTGAGTTTCATTTCCCTTGCCATGACATAACCGAATGGTAAGTCTCCCCTCTTGCTCTCTCTTTTCCTCATTTCCTAAATTAATTCCTAAGTGCTAATAAACTCCATTAATGGTGTACTAGCTCCTAACACCATTCTAATGTAATTTCCTAGTTAATTCTATCAAGTCTTGAAGCAAGAAATCATCCTAGCAAACCTACAAGAAATCGCCAAGCATATATGCTCCAAGGAGGTTCCTAGATTCAACAACAACACAAGAAACAACAAGATCAAGTTAAGGTATTTTCATGTTGAAAAATCCTAAGTAATTACCTAAACTATTTTCGAAAATTTAGGACTTCTAAATCTATATTCTCTTCATTATTTCATGAAGAAAACTTGGATCTACAATCATCACAAGGTGTATCAAAAATACCTTGATAAATTCCTAAGGTAAACTCTTGAAAACTACTCCAAATATTATTTATAAATCTTTGTTAGAAGTCTAACAAATGGATCTCCTAAATATATTTAAGGAGCCGAAAATTCTTCATCAAGATAGCGTTTGTAGAGCTTGGAATTCAAGGATAAATCAAGTACAAGAATTGTCTTGATTTAAGGAGTAAGTATTTATAATTAAGGTTTATTAAGTTTAAGTTTGATTTAAGCTTCAAACTTTAGTATAAAAATTTTGTATAACCTTTAAATAAATTAGGACTGAAAACTATGGGTTATATTGTCAAGAGAATAATTTATAACATATAAGGTAAGGTTATTATCTTAAGGTATATTTTTGGGTCACAAAAATTAATTATGTTACATACATATTAAAACCGAATTATCTAAGGATTATTTGTTCTATTTTGAGTTTATAATCATTCTAAGTCATTAGCATAATTTTTAGAAGTGTTATATGGCTTATAACATTTATATGTATTTATTATAAAGTTTAAAACAAGTTTTAAAACCATATGGTAAAAATAAAATAAAGCCGAGAGCTTAATGTATTATTTGGGTGATTTTCGAAATATATAAGTATATTAACTCATATTATGAATTTAGGGAACATTAGAAATAGCTACAAGTATTTAAATGGCCAGTTTATAAAATTATGTGGCCAAAATGTAAATTTTGAAAAGATTGGTGTGCTAAATATAAAAACCGAGAGCTTAAGGATTAATTTGGTATATTTATGATATATAATAGGTAGGAATTAATATTATGAATTTTGGTGAATTTAAATAAGTGTTTAAGTGTTAAAACAACAATTTATAAAGTTTTGGGACTATTTTGTAATTATTGGGAAGATTGGAGCATGGCCGAGAATTACTTATGATTTTATGGGTATATTAAAGTATTAATTGTGAAATTAAGTCTTGGTCAAAGTGTTGACCAAAAACTTTGGGTTAAAATGATTTATGACATAAAATATTAAGTTTATAAAAGTTTTGGGTGAATATGTAAATTATGGGAGTATATATGAAAAATAGAATTTAATATGGGGCGGAAATGTAAATTGAAGAAAGTTATGGATTGTTTTGGTTATTTTAGTGAATTAAATATTAAAACTATAGTTTATAAGTTAATATGTAACTTATATAAAGTTTTGGAGTTAAAAAGTATAAATATAGAAAACTATATGTTGAAACCGAAAAGCTTATGGGCTTAATTAGTGATTTATAAAAATTGGTGAGCTTAAATTGTGATTACCGAAAGTTGGTAAGAGTATTTGGAAAATAGTAAAAGTAAGATGGCTAATTAATAATTACAAAGGATAATGTGGGTAATAAGTGAATTATAAAAGTTATAAGGTTATTTGGTAATTTATAGTAGTTAATATAATTGTTTTACAATTTCCGAAAATTAATATGGGCATTTGGTAAATTATAAAAGTATATGGCTGTTTGGAAAATTGTAAAAGTTAATGGGTTCAAATTATGATTTCCGGAAATTATATGTGGTTATCTAGTAATTTATGAAGTTGTTGAGTATAAAATATAAATACCGAAATAATAAGATAAGTTTTGTAATTTAATAAGGAAAGGAAGTAAAACTAGGTGATATAACGAATTATGGTATATTATGGAGTATAATATAAAGTTTACAAAATAATTGTGATTATGATAAAAATGACCAAGGGATATAATATAAAGAATAAGCGGAAACAATTATGAGTATATAATTAAGGAAGTAGAAATATACTACAAGGTGAAAATTCATTATCACATGTGAAAATCACATGAAATAACGAACTGTTGAACTACCTAGAGTCACTGAAAAATAACAGGGGGAAATAAAAGAATATACAAAGTTATTATACAACGAGTATAAACATTACAGTGACAGTACTATAATATTTAATGAATAGTTATATTAATATTACCCGGTATTGCATGTTTAAATAACAGTGTACGGGGAAGAACTGTTAAAGCATGAATTGTCAAGCTAGCTGTTATCACGGTGAACGGTATGTTAATTGTGTGGTCTGAATGTCCTAAGGATTATCCTAAGGTCCAGACATTATGTGTTAATTGTTTAAGAGCGATATTTATGATTTTATGTGTATGATATTGTGTACTGTATTGCTCAAACTGTTGCGTTGTGTTTTATACGCGAACGTCTTATGACTCAAAGTTTATACATTTAAACTGGAAAAGACTAACTGACCTTTAGGTATTATTGAACCTAACAAAGGTCAACTGTTAAGGTCTTAATTCAAATATTGGTTATTATGTCACTGACAAAAAGGGCTAACTTATAAAGAGAGGAATCCAGATCGTTTCGACTTTCTGGTTGCGCATTGTGATCACTACGAGAGACTATAATGGAGCCACTCGAAATCCATCAGCCACATTCGGGGATGGCGGAAGGCACTGCCGTTGGTGCACAGGTTCGACCGGATCGGTCAATTAACCAGGGTCATAGGGTCAGCTGGTAACAGTTCCAATGGAACACAGGGGACATTCATCCATTAATAAGTTATTAAGGTTTGACTTAACATGTCACTTGAGGTGAAAATTAATTGGAAAAGGTTAAATGATTGGTTTAAAAGATAAGGGTCAGGTGGCTAACTAACAAAGTATAAGTTTAATACGCGTATCTTATTTGGTGATTGTTGTGGGATATTAATGTGTGACTATTGATTATTACTATAGATTATTGTTGTGTGGTTATTGGTGTTGTGTGCTATCGTACACTGTTGTTTACAGGGGAGTTGTTATGTGATCGTTAAATGTTTACAGTTATTACTGTTATCATTGTAAACTGGTATTTTATGTAATGAATCTAATATCAAGATGGCTAAAATGACTTAAGGAGTCCAAATGATTTAAGACTACATTTAGCATACCAGCATTTCGATTGCTGAGCCTTTTATTGGGCCAAACATTCCAGGTTATTGAAGAAGACTCAAGCCGGAGTGCGGGACACGGGGGTAGCTGATGTGTTTGCAGCAAACACCTTTGGATTATTTTGTATTGTAATAAAGAGATTGTTGTATTCAGTTAGTTGCTCATTTAGTTGGAGTTGGTTTGTAATAATTAGGAGTGCTCAGTATCTGTTCATCACAGCGTGTAGAATTAAGGTTGTTGGTTGGATGCCTTGTTACTCACAAGGGTGAGTAACGGCGTGTAACACCAAGGTAGTTAGTTTTATTTTTCCGCAGCGAATTATTATTTATTATGCTACGAATTGCGACGTCGTTACAGGTTTAGGATTAGGGGTGTTACAAAAAGTGGTATCAGAGCGGAGTACCGCTCTGATGAAAGATACTGAGTCTAGGACAATGAGCATAGGAATATTGGGATACGGGAAACGTCCGTGAGGCTTCGTGACTTAGAAAAAAAACCCTAGGGATATTTTATAAATAGTAGCTAGCTTACTTACATGACTATGATTGTGTATGACGGTGTAGCAACCGAGTAGAAATAATAGTATACTGTTTTAGATGTCGACAAGCGGAAGACCACATGGAGACAGCAGTGGACGCAGTGGCGAGACACCGGCGGATGTTCCAGCAGTACCAAACCTAGCAGCAGCCATGGCAGACTTTGCGCAGCAGCTAGGAGCTCAACTTACGGGAGCCATACCCCACCCGCCGCAGCCCGGGGAGACCAACTGGTTGAAGAGCGTTGCAGACGTGAGAGTACCAATTTATTCAGGAGAACCGGACCCCGCCGCACTGGAGAAATTCATAGTGGAGCACCAGAAGACGTTCAAAGCTATTGGAGTTCCAGAAGACTTGTAGGTCAACATCGCCGCATACAACCTGAAGGACGCAGCTGACGTTTGGTGGCGGTCTGTAGAGGGCCACCGTAGAGCTACACCGGACTTTGGATGGACAACGTTTGTAGAAGTGTTGCGGGAGAAGTACTACCCCGAACACATAAAAACAGAGCAAAAGGCAGGAGATCGAGACCTTAGTCCAAAGGAGTCAAACAGTTGACCAATACTACACACGGTGCACCAGTTTGCTGGACTACATACCAAGAGTCGACTACTCCGACGCAGAAAGAAAGAAGAGAAAGTGTACTGGAAATAATGATGGTGGAGCAACCTCTGACGGTTACCACACAAAGGGGAAGAAATTTTTAGATAAGAAGAAAGGGCGGAAGGACTTCCATAGACAGAAGACAAAGGAGCAGATTCCTCGTCTGACCGGCCCAGCCATTGACGCACAACCACGAAGATCAGCACCACCTAAGGGCAATAAGCCAACCTGACGCCATTACTACTGTAAACGCTGTGGAAAGGATCACCCAGGCGCAGACTGTGCAGGCAGAAAGGTGAAGTGTCGCTATTGCAAGAAAGAAGGTCACAGGGAGTATGAATGTTTTTCCAATCCAGGGAGCCGAGTATACAAGGGAGCTAGAGGTTCACAGAGTACAACAGCTAATAAGGAGGGCGGACCAAGAGGAGGCCAGGCACCACAAAACAACACCTATACTAGTGGACCGGCAGAACATCCATCCTCATCCGGGAGTAGAAAGGGAAAGAAGATAGTTCCATGAAGAAATACCCTGTACACAGTGGCAACTTCAGGCGCTGAGGCTAGCGCTCAGCGCGAAACCGGTAAGCCTAGAACCTAAACTAAATGCATGATGCATAAATGTGTGTTTATATTTATCAGTCGATGAGACTTATATGTGATTAGTAAGTATCAAAATTTAGAGAGACCTGATTTAGGTAACCTCTCACCTAATAAGATACTTCAATATTTATTTTCCTTACCTATGAGGCCGTGGTCACCTGAGCCTATGAGCGAAGGTCAGGAATACCCGGAGGCATAACGCCAAGTAATTTGACCCGGCATGATCCTACTTGAAATACCCCAAACCTAAGTATGCTAAGTAAACATAAAATTATGATGTAGTAAGCTAGATATGCCTTAGAAAGATGGTAGACAATTTAAACCAAGGAAAACACAAAAGTGCCTTAAGGGCAATTAGGGCAAAAATGTGCTCTAAGCTTGGAGAGACTTGGGTGAGTACCCAAATATCATGATAAGACCTTAGTAATATTCTAATGGTCATTTTAAATTCCAATTACCAAAGAAAACCAAGCTTGAAAACAAGTTAAAACACAAAATGTGCTTTAAGAAGTCTTAAAGCACATTTTTGAGAAATTGTCTTAGAATTGAGTTTTGAGTGGCTAGATGTCCATCATTACTCTTTAATCAACATGTGTACTAATTAGTATCACATTAGGAAGCCTAAATCAATGGAAAATCAAAATTTCAGAAATATGCACTAATTTGTGAATAGTGCCAAATAGTGACTAGTTTAAGTTTTAATCAATATAAGCTAATTAGTTGGTCAACAAAGACCATGACTAGCCTTATTTAAATGGGGCCGGTTTTCTAAGGATGAGTCACCATAGACTTCATCAAATAAGGGAAAAAGAAGAGATAAGTAAAGAAAGTTACTATTTGCTTTTATAAAGCAAATATCCTTATTAGCCTACCTCTCTCCTCTCTTCTTCATTTCCCCTTCTTCTTCCACGGTTTTCTTCTTGTTCTCTCTGTTCCAAACCGTGCCCAAACAGCTCCATACTTGTTCCATCTTCAAATGTCCATAAGTTACTCATTTTAGCTCCAAATCAAAAACTAAACACATATATCTCTTAGTTAGCTCAAGCTCTAGCTTTCTATCTTTACAAAATTGGAAAAAGCTTCATTTTGGAGCCATGGGAAATCTCCATTGATGGAGGAAAATCAAGTTTGAAGAGTTCATTAGCTTCTCCATTCTCTTAAGGTAAAGAAAATGTAAGAAAAATCATGTTTCCATCACTTCCTCACCTTGGCCGAAAATTGCCTCTTAAGATACCTTGTTTTTATGCCTTGTTCTAGCTTGATTTATTCACCAAGGACTAGTGGAGGTCCTGTTTCATTCAATGCCAAAGTCTACCTTGAGACTTCAAAGGTAATCATCCACTTTTATGCCTTAGAACACATTTCTAACCTAGGTTTTCATTCCTTGAGGTTAGTGTTTTGTTTAGTACTCATATGAGTCATTGAATATTGATTAGAACATTGGCAAGGGGAATCTAAGTGGTGGCCGAGATTCATGTAAGAAGAAGGTCTAAGGAGGAAGTTAAGATAAGCTTGAGAAAACAAGGTAAAATGCTTACCTAATGGTGGTTTAAGTTTTAAGGGATGAGTTTAGGTGGATACCAATGTGGCTTAGAGCTTACATTGTGTATTGGGTTATATAACCTAAGAAAAAGAACTTAAGTAAGCTTGTGAACTTGTGACTAAGGAGCCAATGGGAATGAGTTAGTAACATAAGTTTAAGATGGATTTTAAGAGCATTATAACTACTATGAGATTGATGGGTGTATTTGCAGGTTGAAAGCTTTTATATGTGGGAAATTCAGTGTTTAAGTTTAAGTCATTTAAGGGCCTAAGAGCCATGTCATTTAAGAGCCTTAGTGCTATGCAATTTAAGATTATTGCAATATATTGAGTATGATGTGAATAAGTTGATTTGGGTGAGAAAATAAGATGAGAAAGGATTTGGTGTGTGAGAGATTATTGTGCGAGAAAATAAAGCATTTGGGCATGAGGATATACTAGAGGAGCTATGGCGAAATTTGAGTAGAAAATAAGTGTTTTGGTGGTAGTGGTGAGTTAATATGCCTAGGGTTTACTAGGGAGCATGAAAAGAAAATTGGGTGGAAATGAGTTAACTAAGGAGTTCTTGAGGTTTAGAATGACCTAGGATGGTCTATGAGGAAATTAGAGTTTAGATGGGTGCATTGAACACACCAAAGACATGGTATGAGGAAGGTTAAGACTTGAGCAAAAATCTAGAGGGAATGGTGTATAATGCTTAAGATGATTTGGGTGAAACTAGTAGAGGACTAGTAAGGGTTCAGTTTAGAAGGTGATGAGTGGTTTGGGAGATAGAAGTAAAACTGTAGGAAAAAGGTTGTAAGTCGTCAAAGGAAATGGCTAGGGAGTTATAAGAGTGTATGATCATGAGAATGGTGAGTAAGTTGAACAAAAGAGGTGGAAAAGTCTAAGGAGGGTGTTGCTTGGTCAAGGTAAATGAAGGGTAGTGTTTAAGGTGTTCTAAGGAGATTTTATGACTAAGGATGTTCTAGGAAACATTAAGTGTTGTTTTGGTGAGAATGAATAAGCTATGGAGTTCTTGAGTACTAGGAAGACCTAGGGATGTCTAGAGGGACTAAGGGTTACAATGGTGAATTTAAGGCACCAAAACCATGGTTAAGGAAGCTAGGAAGCTTGTACAAGTTTGAAGGAAAAATAAGGTATATGACTTGTGAAGATGTAAGCGTGTGCTAGATTACATATAGCTTTGAGAAGTTTGAGTAAAGCAAATGGATATGCATAAGATGCTTGGGAGATGATGTTAAGTGATGAAGAACACCTTGTATAATGGTTACATAGGCATGAGATGCCATTTAGAAACCTGAGGATAAAACATAATAGATGTTAGGGATTTTGGTAAGAGTTGAGTAAGAGTTTAAAGATAAGGAAAATGGGTGTTTGGGCATGTCCGAACTAACGTCCGAACTTGGACGTTCGGACATGCCCTGGAGCGCGTAAGTCTTCTGATCTTCGACTGGCGTCTGAACTACCCGTCCGAACATAGAAGTTCGGACACACCTATCTCTATTTTCTGGTTTGGCCTCGAACAGCGTCCGAACTTGGGAAGTCCGGACGTATGTTCGGACATTCGGCAATCTGCACCCTTAGAGTCTCGAACAGTGTCCGAACTTGGGAAGTCCGGACACAAGTTCGGACAAGGTGTTGTATTGACCAAAAACTTTGTTTAAGGTTGGGAAATGATGGGGAATATTAAGTAATGTTATTATAAGGTTGTTAAGAGTTGTTTAGTAGGGTTCTAAGGCCTTTGGAGGTATGAACAAGTGTGAGATAAAATGAGGAAATGAGTAACATTAGTGGTTAAGGTTAAACTACAAGGACTTGGTGGTACTAAGCGGGAAGTCATTATTGATTAATTAGGCTAGGTTAATTGAAAGTAATTAACCGCCCAATTCGGTGAATGTCTTAGGGTTTGAGAAGTTGGACTCCGGAGGAGAATAAGCAACCGAACGAACCACGGTGAACGGTACAGTTCTCTTGTGACCTGCTTGCTAACGAGGTGTCCCTCGGCTTGTGTGCTATTTGTTTTGTGTGCTCACTAAACAAGATAAAGCATGCAACCGGAATATATTATATTATTGTATGTTGTTTGATGTTGAAAACTAACACAACATACCGTGAGAACTTACTAACCAATGTTTAGTAAGGAATTGAGTGAGACTAAGGAACGCCCCTAATAAGGGACGATATGAACCGAAAGAGGTTAACCAACAAACAGGGTCTTGAGATTACTACTAACTGGAACTTGAGTGAGGAAACCCGGGACCGATCTCCGGTCATGCATGCTAAGGAAAGGGGGTCGTTATCTATAGCAGATTCGACCTCCGACTAAGGACTTGTCTTCGGACTTGTAGCCTAGGGCCGGTTGCCGGCTCAGCTGCGCTGGACTCCCGTCTAGAGTAGGTGGCATTAAGATGGTGCGGTGGGATCACCTAAATCCCAGGTTCGAATTAAGCTACAACCATTCCCCTCCAGGAACGGTTTGTATACTGAGATTAAGTTAAGATTGAGATTAAGGTAAGGTTAAGATAAGTTGCAACCATTCCTTTTTAAAGGATGGTTTGTATTGTTAAGTTTAAGATTAAGGTAAGGTTAACATGAGTTGCAACCATTCCTCTTTAAAGGATGGTTTGTATAATTAAGATTAAGATAAGTGACATCCACTCCTTATTAAAGGATGGTTGTTTCTAAGATTAAGATAAGACTAAGATTGAGGTGAGATAAGGTTGGACTAAGATTAAGAGGGAACATTACTTAAGGAGTTAAATAATTAACTCTCTAATTAAGGGAACGCATTTAAGTCGTTCATTGTGTGTGAACTTTGATTGTTCATATATGGATTGTTGTTTACAGCATTTACTATTATGTTGTGCATTTAATCAACCTCCATGCTATCGACAATTAGTCGTCGTAGCCACGTTAGCTTGGGGGCCATGAGGGGATCGTACCAGCATTCGTGCTGACCCCCTTTGGGGGCTGTTTTTACTACACAGGTCCATCAGGAAGCGGCCGTCGCGAGAGTAAGAAGGGGGTACAAGTGTTACGGGTTAAGAGTGGCCTACGAGTTGTGCATGTACACTTGTATGGCAATTTGAGTTAGTAAGATGTATAGGACGTGAGGGGGTTGTAAGAGGGATATGTAATTGGTTAAGGTTGTTGTACTAATGTTCGGTATATTCTGTAGTCAGACCGTGGCAAGGTCCTGGATTGTAAAGAATTCTGCTGTGACATGTTTATATACATACTGTTAAGTTGCGAGACCACATCTGGATTGAGTTGGGGTGTTACACTACTCAAGAAATACTTAACTATAAATGAACAAATAACAATTATAAATGAGTGTAGAACTTTGAGAATAAGCCTTTAGGGATTTTATATTCCAGGATATGGGAGTGGATCAAAACTTAAATTATATATGATGAGTATGGGTAAGGATTGGGATATCAGCTGTATCATTCTCCATAAGGAGATGATGCTGAATTTATACAGTGATAAGAAGAGGGTATTGAGGCGAACAAGATTGTCTAAAGTCAGGAGACGCGTAAGATGTATTGGAAAATCCAAATTAGTGTACCGTAGAATTAAGAGTATTAAACTGTAAATAGCCTTGGAATGTATGGTATGAGATAGTACAGTGAGGAATAGTAAGTTAATTTTGCTTGGACCGCCTTAAGGCGATATTAACTGTCCAAACTTACAGTAATTACAAATGAAATACCCCAAACCTTGATATGTGGTTTAAATATTAAACTATGGTATGTAAAGGCTAAAAAGTGCCTTAGAAACATCAGTGAACAATTAAACCATAGTAAAATGCAATAAAGCACTAAGATACAGTTTGAGCAAAAACATGCTCTAAGCTAGGAGTGAACTTGGTTAGGACCCAAAGAGTCTACCAAGACTTAATAATATTCAATTATGATTTAATAAGGCTAATTAAGTCCTTAGGAAACTTTGGTAGACAGTTAAACCAAACAAAACACAAGAATATACCTTAAAGTCAATAAGAGCAAAAATGTGCTCTAAGCTTGGGATAAATTTGTATAAGACCTAATGGTAATACTTATACCTTATAGATATGTTAATGAACATATTAAAACAATTACCAAAGAAAACCAAGCTTGAAAACAAGTTAAAACACAAAAAGTGCTTTAAGGAGTCTTAAAGCACGTTTTTGAAAAATTGTCTTGTAAATGAGTTTTGAATGGCTAGATGTCCATCATTACTCTTTAATTAACATGTGTACTATATAGTATCACATTTGGAAGTCTATATCAATGGGAATAGTAACTAAAATAAGCTAGTTTGTAACATATGTTGTTATAAGTAATTAAATTGGTCAACAAAGACTATTATACCCCTAGACTACTAATGGGGGCCGGTTTTTATGAGGTGAGTCATCACCTTGTAAGTTAACAAAACAAATAACTAATGATAAAGCAAGTTACTATTTACTTTATTACATAATATCTTCCAAAAGCAAACTTACCTTCTCATTCTCTTCTTCCTTCTCATTTCACACGGTTCTTCATCTCTCCCAAGCTCCATTCTCGGTTTGCTACAGCCCCATCTCATTCTTCATCTTCTTTCACTTGTAACTTATGATTCCATGCTCCAAAATCAACTTCAAGACTACCTTTGTCTTAGTTACATCAAGCTCTTCATTCCTATCCTTTCAAAATCCCAAGAGCTCCATTTCGGTGCCAAGAGGAATCACCATGGGAGGAGCTTGAGCTCACCTTTTCACATATTAGTGTTCTCCTTTGCTTCAAGGTAAGGAAACTCAAAGAAAAATGATGTTTCCTTCATGTTTTGTGTTGTCCGAAAATTCACCTCACAATGGTGTTTTCACCTTGCTTGTTTTAGCTTCATTTGAATCTTCCAAAGTCTAGGAGGAGTCCTCTCTTGATACTCATTCAAGCTCTCTTTCCATTCCAAGGTAAAACAATCATTTTAATACCTTAAGATACTATATGTAACTAGGGTTTACAACGAGATGAAGCTTACAGCTTGTATACTCATTATATTATTTGTATAATGTTTAGAAGTTGACAAACAACTAAAAGCCTTGCCAATTTAGTCAAGGAAACAAGAAAGAAGTTTGTGAGGAAAGGAGGTAAATATGCTATCTCAATGTAGTTTAAACGCCTTAGGAAAATGAGCTTGATTTGCTTAATAAAATACCTAAGGAGCCAATGGTAAATGAGCTATTGAAATGCTCCCAAGGAGTTTATTAAGGGCGTATGTATGGTTGGTTGTATTTGCAGGTCAAAGGCATTATTTATGTGGGAAATACAGTGTTTAAGGTTTATGCAATTTAAGGGCCTAAGAGTCATGTTATTTAAGGGCCTAAGTGCCAAGCAATTTAAGTTTATGCACTATATTGTGATGTAGTGTAGTGTAAAATTGGTGAATGTTGTGTGTAGAAGTTCTTGATGGTTTTAGGGTTCTTTGAATGAAATAAGGTAAAAAAAACCTAAGTGTTTGGATGTGAGAATATACAGAGAGCTATGGCAAAATTTGGAAAATGTGTAAGAAGTTCTAAGTGTTTTGAATGAGTTTGAGAGAGTCTACCTCCAAGCTCTGAGAGCGAGAAGGCAGCTCGATTTCAACTGGCAGCAAACCATGACCAGCTTGGAAGAGGTCCAGTGGCCCAATACACGATGGGGCGAGTAAACAGGCCACTTGCCACACCAAGAAGAGGCCCAGTGGTTCTACCAGACTTAACTGCAGAACTAATGGCCGATTGGCAAAAGGTATAAACCCTCTCACCAATCCAATGCGGTTCGAAATCACCCTACAGGAACATTTTCAGGTGCCGATCCAGCTGATGCACTAGACCACGTACATCGATTTCTAGTGCACTTGGACTCCCTGGCTTATCACAAGGATTGGAGGAGTATGCCAGACTGAGCCTGTCCAGCACAGCTTATCGGGAGAAGCTTCGAAATGGTTCCACCGACTACCGCCAGGCATCATTACCACCTGGGAATAGATGACGGATAAATTCTACAAGAAATACATCCCATCTCCAGGACACAACAGATGATTGCCGATCTGATGGCATTCAGGCAAACGGGTAGCGAGACAATATGCGAAGCATGGGACCGATTCAAAGAACTACTCCGCCAGTGCCCTCACCATGGTCAGGATATCACCTCATTGGCTCAGGGATTCTTCCAGGGGCTAAAAGATGAAATCAGAGGCGAGTGAGAGCTGCCTTAGGAGGGAACTACTAGCAAAAAGCGGGGAAGATTTCATGGCATCTATGGAGTCCTATGTGAGGAGCTTCGCCAATGGAGCAACAATGGGGGAAG
The DNA here is from genome assembly GCA_023374045.1 of Limonium bicolor. NCBI lineage: Eukaryota > Viridiplantae > Streptophyta > Magnoliopsida > Caryophyllales > Plumbaginaceae > Limonium > Limonium bicolor. The sequence goes on along the minus strand of CM041777.1, from coordinate 88,978,503 downwards.
AGTCTTCTCAGTAAATCACAGTTTACCCGAGCTCCGGACCCGATGATAGAACAGATAGCTGCCGAGCAAGCACAGCTGAAAACCACGATGGGAAGCATGGCGAAAATGCTCGAACAGCTCACAATGGGGCCAACCCCTAGGCAATCCGCCAAGACAATCTCTACAAATGTCAATGAAGTCTGCTGCTCTCAGTGTGGGGATGCACATGAATACGAGAACTGCCCACTGGTAGCCGAAATGAAGCAAACTGAGGAGGCCAATGTCATAGGACAATTCAACACCAGACAACCCTGGGTGCAGAATCAGCACCAAAACCTCAGGTACGGAAATCCGAACAATGCGCTAAATTCACATCAGATACAACCTCAGAGGACGAACCAGGGAGGACCACCAGGCTTTGTTAGGCCTCAGTACAGTCAGTTTCGGCCACAGCAGTCTCAAGCTCAGCAACCATCACTGAGCTCAAACAATGCGAATCTTAAGGAGATGATGGATAAGCTGATGGCTTCTCAAGAGCAGCAAACAGTAATAAATCAGAATTGGCAGCTGGTCAGCAAAAACTCGAGAACGCCATGGTGGAAATGCAGGGAACGATGAGTCAGTTGACTCAGTTCCTCCTACAACAGAGACCTTCTGGATCACTGCCTTCCCAACCAGACCCCAATCCTAAAGCACAGTTGAAGGCAGTGTCGGTCTCAGAAGCCGTGGTAGTTGAAGACTGTTCAGATTCTGAAGAGGTAGCAGCAGTTACCTTAAGAAGTGGGAAGCAGCTGATGAATAGAGATCAAGTGGCTGAGGATCAAGCTGACGAAGAGACCGGTCTTCCTTCTTCTAGCACTGGTGCACCGTCAGGGCCCCCAGCCCCTCCTGAGGTAGTTGTTGAGGAGACCCAGGCTCCTATTTCTTCCCCTTCTCATACTTTGATTGCTAAAAATTCCAGGGGTAAGGTGGTTCCTAAGGAACTTCCTTTCCCTAATAGATTGAAAGAAAAAGAACTTGATGATCAATTTGGGAAATTTTTGAGTGTGTTTTCGAAGCTTACTATTAATATCCCCTTGATTGATGCTATCAAGCAGATGCCTAATTATGCTCGCTTTGTGAAGGATTTGATTTCTAACAAGCGAAAGTTCAAGGAAAGTGAGATTGTTCAGCTGACAGAGACGTGCTCTGCAGCCATCCAGCAGAAGCTTCCTCCAAAGTGTGGAGATCCAGGGCAGCCCATCATCCCTTGCACCATTGGAGACATGGACTGTGGGTTTGGACTCTGCGACCTTGGAGCGAGTATAAATTTGATGCCTTACTCAATGTTTAGGAAGCTTCATGCTGGTGAGCTTGTCCCAATCAATTTTAATTTGCAATTAGCTGATCGTTCCTCAATCAAACCTCGTGGTATGGTTGAGAATGTTGTGGTAGGTGTTGGTAACTTCTTCTTCCCTGCTGATTTTGTCATTCTTGATATGGATGAGGATGTTGAAGTGCCATTAATTTTGGGTCGACCATTCCTACGAACTGCTAAAACTGTCATTGATGTTGACAAAGGAAAGATCACCCTTAAGTTTAATAATGAGGAGCTTAGTTTTGATATCACTAAGATGATGAGAACAAATGCTTCTTCTCATGCTGTGCTTTCAGTGGATGTTGATTGTTCTGATGATTATGATGCGTTTGTCGCTAAAAATACTGATGACTCTTCTTTCTTGCTTGAGAATTCTGATTTGCTAGAGCAGGTGTTATGCTACTCGATTGAGGATGACAAAGGGAGCACTGAGGTTGCTACTGTTGTCCAGCAGCTTAATCAGGGACAACCTACTTTCGCCCTTATGCTCCTCCTGTGGAGCCACTGGACAGGCCTACTCAGAGGCTCATTCCTTCAGTAGAGAAGCCCCCTACTCTTGAACTCAAAACTCTCCCTTCAAATCTTAAATATGCTTTCTTGGCAGAGGGTAGCGCCCTGCCTGTTATTATTTCTTCATCTTTGTCTGTTTCGCAGGAAAGCAGACTTCTGGAAGTGTTAAGAAGGCACAAGGGAGCTTTGGGGTGGTCAGTGGCAGATATTAAAGGGATTAGTCCAGGGTTCTGCACTCATCGAATTTACATGGAAGATAGTATCAAGCCAGTGAGGCAGCCCCAGAGGCGATTAAACCCAAACCTAAAGGAAGTAGTGAAAGCTGAGGTGTTAAAGCTCTTGGACGCAGGCATCATTTACCCCATCTCTGATAGCCGCTGGGTTTCTCCTGTGCAAGTTGTTCCCAAGAAAGGAGGAATAGTGGCGGTGCCCAATGATAAAGGTGAATTGGTGCCCCAAAGACAGACCACGGGCTGGAGGATGTGCATCGATTACCGGCGTTTGAACGAAGCCACAAGGAAGGACCACTTCCCGCTACCGTTTATTGATCAAATGTTGGAGCGGCTAGCTGGGCAAGAGTTCTACTGCTTCCTTGATGGGTATAACGGTTATTTTCAGATTCCCATTGCGCCAGAGGATCAGGAGAAAACCACCTTCACCTGCCCTTATGGCACTTTTGCATATAGGAGGATGCCATTTGGTCTTTGCAACGCTCCAGCCACATTTCAGCGATGTATGATGGTGATTTTTAATGAGTTTATTGAGAAAAGCATAGAAGTCTTCATGGACGACTTCTCGGTATATGGCCAGAGTTTTGATGTGTGTCTTGATCAGCTGGATCAGATACTAAGAAGATGTGAGGAGACCCACCTGGTTTTGAATTGGGAGAAGTGCCATTTCATGGTCCATGAAGGTATAGTGCTTGGACACAGGGTCTCCAAAGATGGTATTCAGGTGGACAAGGCGAAGGTGGAGGTCATTGAGGGGTTACCTCCTCCCACTTCTGTCAGGGGTGTTAGAGCTTTTCTGGGTCATGCAGGGTTCTATCGAAGGTTCATCCAGGACTTTTCCAAAATTGCGAAGCCCTTGTCTGATCTTCTGCAGAAAGATGTAAAATTTCAGTTCTCAGAAGAATGTTTGAAGGCCTTTCAAACTATCAAGAGTAAACTCATCTCTGCCCCTATTGTGGTTTCCCCTGACTGGTCTCTTCCTTTTGAGGTCATGACAGATGCTAGTGATTTTGCTGTTGGTGCTGCACTCTGTCAAAGGAAGGAAAAATTTTGAGGGTTATCACTTATGCGAGTAAGACTCTGTCTGAGGCTCAAAAGAATTACACCACCACTGAAAAGGAGCTACTTGCGGTGGTTTTGCTCTGGACAAGTTCAGGCCCTATTTGCTGGGAAGTAAGGTAATTGCTCACACCGATCACTCTGCCTTGAAGTACCTATTCCAAAACAATGATTCTAAGCCCAGACTCCTGAGATGGATCTTGCTTCTCCAAGAGTTCGACTTGGAAGTTGTTGATAAGCAAGGGAAGCAGAATGGGGTTGCAGATCATTTGTCTAGGCTTGAGACTCCAGATGACGGGGTCCCCATAAATGAATTCTTTCCTGACGAAACAGTCTTTGTAATTGGGAAAGTTAAAGAGCCATGGTATGCTGATTGGCTAACTATCTTGCCTCTGGTTTGATTCCCCATGATCTAAGCTACAACCGGAGGAAGAAGTTTCTTTCTGAAGCCCGTCATTACGTTTGGGAGGACCCCTATCTCTTCAGAGTGTGTGCTGATGGTTTAATCAGAAGGTGTCTTCCCGATGAAGAGGTTAACAGTGTGATTGAGTTTTGCCATTCCGAGAGGCAGGTGGTCACCATGGTCCTACAAGGACAGCTGCTAAGTGTTAGAGTGTGGTTTCTACTGGCCCACTCTACACAAGATGTCCACCGCTTCTGTGCTCACTGTGATAACTGCCAGAGGATGGGGAACACTTCAAGAAGGCATGAGATGCCTCAGAAGGGAATCCTTGAAGTTGAACTGTTTGATGTCTGGGGTATTGACTTTACTGGCCCATTCCTTCTCTCATGGAAACCACTACATCCTCGTTGCTGTAGATTATGTTTCCAAATGGGTCGAAGCAATCCCCTGCTCTTCTGCTGATGCTAGAACTGTGGTGAAATTCTTGAAGAAGAACATCTTTACTAGATTTGGTGTGCCAAGAGCTATCATCAGTGACGGAGGTTCTCACTTTTGCAACAAGGCTTTTGATTCCCTGATGAATAACTACGGGGTGACTCATAAGGTTGCTTTACCTTATCATCCCCAAACTAATGGGCAAGTAGAAGTGAGTAACCGAGAGCTAAAATGGATTCTTCAGAAGACAGTCAACTCCTCCAGGAAGGATTGGTCTGTCAAGCTTGACGATGCTCTGTGGGCTTATAGAACTGCATTCAAGACTCCCATTGGGATGTCTCCTTTTAAGCTAGTGTACGGGAAGGCTTGTCATCTCCCAGTTGAGCTAGAGCACAGAGCTTATTGGGCTTTAAAGGCTCTTAACTTTGATTTACGTGATGCTGGAGAGAAGAGGCGATTTCAACTTTCTGAGTTGGAAGAACTACGAGAACAAGCGTACGACAGCTCAAGGATTTATAAAGAGCGCACAAAAAGGATCCATGACCGAATGATTCAAAAGAGAGACTTCAAAGTGGGGGATATGGTGTTGCTCTTTAACTCCAGGCTACGCCTCTTTCCTGGGAAGCTGAAATCACACTGGGCAGGCCCCTTCAGAGTAGTGGGGTCACTACCTATGGTGCCTACGAGCTAGAAAACAAGTCAGGAGAGGTATTCAAAGTGAATGGTGCTCGACTGAAGAAACCTAGGCGATACCTTTTCTCAGCCTCCTGCACCAGGTGTATCCTTATCAAAGCTCTATTCCATTCCTTCTGTTTCTGCTCTCTGTACTGCAGCACCCATTCCAAAAGCATCAAAGAAGCCGCGCTTGCAATGGTATTTCAGACTGAAGAAAGCTATTGCTAGCTGTTGTGGCGGCCCTCCCTGATGCTATCTGCAAGGTCTAGCCAAAGACCGAAAGATGGGCAGCTTGGTGGGAGGCAACCCACCGGTTTGTGTTTCTTTTCACTTTCTGATTTAGTGTTTATTTTACTCTTTGTTTTTATTTTGTGGTGTGTTGGCGGATGATGTGCATATTGCAAGAGCCTTGGCTCTTATCTTTCTACTAATGGTTTGTCTGGTTCCACTTGAGTTCTTCTGGCTTTGTAGATTATATTTATCAGCTTGCTACTTTGATGCTTAGCTGAACTCAAGTGTGGGGTTGGCCTCGCTACACACCCTGAGTGGAATCTGGGGAGTATTCTTACCTTTCCTATTCTTAAATATTTATATGCTCCCTTCTGGTCTGCTGTGTGCAAATTTGTTTTCCTGTTGGATTGCTTGCTCAATGTTAAAATTCTTTCTACGCAATGAGGACATTGCTCCACTCTAAGTGTGGGGTGGGGTAAGTTCCTTCGCAAGTTTGCCTTTTGTGTGTCCCTGAGCTCTTATCTCTTGCATTTGTTAAAGTCTTGCTATGCTAGCTCAATTTAGAGAGAAGGAAGGAAGAGGATAGTTGGTTAGCCGATCTTGGGGTGCAAAATTTTGAATTTTTTTTCTGTTTTTAATTGCTAAAATGAAGTCTTTGTTCTAGAAATGTTGAAGCAAATGAGAATATTCACCATCTGAACTTTGCTCTTAGCTTTGAGCCTAGGTATGAACTGGTCTGAAATGGTTGAAAAAGAACAAGACAAGGTACTCCGCTGATCCTAAGCATGCTATTTTAATAATATTTATTATACTGAAAAAAAAAAAGAAAAAAAATGTGTGCTAATGCCTTGCTAAAGAGGATTTGTTTCTCTATGATCATGAGTATGTGGCATTGAAAGGTATGATGGAAAAAGATCTCACTTCATGCCCTTGTCGTTTCCGTGGAATGTGAAGGAAAAGGTGGATTGGCTCATGGCTGAAGGCTAAGTTCTTATGGTTTAATTTCTCTCATGTTAGCTTTGAATGACTTCATGTTTTTAGGAAAGGAAATGAATTGTGCTAAATAAATGTGAGTTGCCCCTTGATTGGTGAAGCTAGCATGTTTTCCTCGTGCTCTTCTTTTCTGTTGAGTTCCATTAGCTCGGTTTTAACTTGTACTTGAGAGTTTGCTTGAGGACAAGCAAAAGGCTAAGTGTGGGGTGATTTGATAAGTGTGAAATTGATATAGTTTTATATGTTCTAAATTCCTATTTTACGCAAGTTTTCAGGCGTTTTCTCACACTTATCCTATGCTTTTCATGATTCTTACCTTGGGCTAGAACTGATGCCAATTTATATGATAAAATCAGGAAATGATGGTAGAAATGCATAGTTCTCCTCAAGAGCTTTCCAACGCAACAAACGGGGAGTAAAACGGAGCTCAAACGAAGAATCTAAGCCCAGTTGAAAGTTGCAGAAAAAAACAAAAAAAATACACACGTCCGGATCAACTGATCCGGACACAGACCCGGACATCTCACGTCCGGATCTCCGTCCGGCCCAACTGATCCGGACACCTCACAGAGAACAACACTTGTCCGGATCCGGACGTGACACAAGACGCGGACCCAAACCTCTATCTCACGTCCGGATCCGGACCCAAATCCGGACGTGAAGCGAGATCCAGATCCAAATTTTTATCTCACGTTCGGATCCGGACACAGATCCGGACGTCACACAAAGTTGAAAAATAAAAATCACCGCGCCGATAATTGTTGCTTTCGGCGCAATTATCAACCGATTAAAACATTGCCTAGCTCAATCAATCTCCTACTCCGTATAAATTAAACCAATTCCCATGCTCCTACTCTATTTACCACTAAGCAATCTTTAAATCCCAAGCCTATTTAAACCCTTCCCCAGCCTTCATTCCAATTCGCACCGGATATTCATCCACACCTCTCCTCATCCTCCTCCATCTCTCATTTCATCCATCCGGTCATCCACACACTAACTCCTCCGTACTCCATCTCCATACTTACACTCAAACACAAACACACTTCACATAAAACACGTTTTCATCCCATTTTCTTCACACAAAATTCACACGTAGCCCATCGCACACTCGCCACACAAAAACTCACGTCCGGATTTGAGTCCAACCCGTCCTATCCGGACGCCCACAAAATAACACGTCCGGATTGCTGTCCGACCCACCCCATCCAGACGTCTCACAAACTCACCCAAAAATTCCATTTCCACTCCATTTCACCAAATTCACCTCATTGTTACCGAATCCAACCTCTCAGCCGGCATAGCGCAAGGATAAAGGGTGGAGCGAGCAAGAAGATCTTCGTAACAGATGATTTCTTTCAACTCTCTCTCATTTATGATTTTAATCGCTATGTCTAGCTAAGAGGATATACTCTAGGGGAAGGGATGTTGTAATTAGTTAAACTCTGCATTATTTTACTGGTTTATTGAGACTATTTGGATTGTTCAGGTTAATGCTTTTTAAGTGTTTTTAATAAACGTCATGAATTTATTATCAGCCCTTGAATCATGTTATGATCAGATAAGGTGATTAGCATTGACGGTCCTATTAACCAGTTACTTGTGATAATTGCAATCGGATAGATTACATTAGTCACTAGGAGCTTTAGTCCGGACCAAACCAGACTAGTAATTCTGTGCAATAAAACCATCTAGATATACTTGCTAGGTCTAGACTAGAACTGCGTGCCCTGTCTAGATGAGCTATCTGGAATTAAGACTTAATATAGAATAGATAATTGAGAATTACAAGCCGATCCAAGTCTCCGCTTAAGCAGTAGAATATGCAGAACCTACCTAGTGAAACAACTCCCTGAACCTAGAGTACCGTTCACATTCCCACACCTATCACTTTAATTTATCTACTATTTAATTTCTTGTTTTCTATTTAGAACCAAAATCAAAACAAACCCCCCTTTAAGTTACCCATTGCCTAAGGCTAGACGTAATACATCAAGTCCCGTGGATTGACACCTGGTCGCTTCATAAATTGCTATACTACTACGACCGGGATTTTTGCAACCCGACGTCTATTGATTTGTTGATTTCTAGGATTAATTCTTAGCATTTAATACATCAGATAAACCGTTTGCAATTATACAGAGGATGAAAGTTGTGAAGGATAAACTGAAAAGGTTGAACTCTTTGAAGTTTGGCAATGTAAAGAGGAAAGTGGAGATTAGCAGAGATAAACTACTCACAGTTCATAAGAATATTCAGAGCAACCCGTTTGACAGAGAACTGATAGGAGAAGAAAATGCTCTATTACTGGAGGATAATCAAAACATCAGTATGCTTCACACTCAGATATCACAACAAGCTCAGATTGATTGGATGCAGCTTGGTGATGAATCTAGCTCCTACTTTTATAGAATGATGAATTCTAGGAGGCACTCCTCTAAAATCCATCTTCTTTATAATGAGTCTGGAGTGAAATTGACAAAGGAGGAGGAGATATCAGAGCATATTATTGATTTCTTTTAGAAGCTCCTAGGGAGTAAGATGAATAGAAGAGTAAATTGTGACCAGAGAGTTTTTGATAAAGGTGAATCAGTCTTTGGAGAGAAGAATGATAGACTTGTTATGCCTATAATAGACAAAGAAATTCGGGATGCCTTTAGCTCCATTAAAAACTCTAAAGCCCCTGGGCCTGATGGGTTTAGCTCACTGTTCTATAAGTCTACTTGGCATATTCTGGGAAGGATGTGATTACAGCAGTCAAGGATGTGTTTGAGAAGGGGAAAATTATGAGATAGATCAATGCTACTCTTATTTCTCTGGTACCCATGGTGGAAAACCCTACGGTAGTCAAAGATTTAAGACCTATAGCATGTTACAACATGTTATACAAAATCATTTCAAAGATTATAACAGCTAGACTGAAAGAGCCTTTACCTGAGATTATTAGTGACTGTGAGGGTGCATTTGTATCTGGTAGACTTCTCGCTCATAACATGCTGCTATGCCAAGAAATAGTTCAAGGATACAAAAGGAAAAATATCTCTCCTCGATGAGCATTTAAAGTGGATATCCATAAAGCCTATGATAGTGTAAGCTGAGAATTTTTGGAAGTGGTGCTCTCTGGTCTTGGCTTTCATAAGAAGTTCATTTGCTGGGTTATGATCTGTGTCTCTATCCCAAGCTATTATGTCTTGATTAATGGGCAATTTAGAGGGTTTTTCAAGGGTGAGAGAGGGCTCAGGCAGGGAGACCCTCTCTCCCCCCTTGTCTTTGTCCTATGCATGGAATATCTAAGCAGGAAACTGTCACTAGTACAGGAGAACCCTGATTTTAATTTTCACCCCAAATGTAGCAGAATTGGGTTGAATCACCTTTATTTTGCTGATGACCTCTTGATCTTTTACAGAGGGGATGTGGGCTCTATAAAGATCATTAAGAATATGTTAGATAATTTCTCTTATGTATCGGGACTAACGGTTAGTAATCATAATGTAAGGTGTTTTTTGGTGGAGTTTCAGATGACGAAAAAGAGAGGATTTTGAATGTGTTGGGATTTGAGGAAGCTAATCTTCCAGTTAGATACTTAGGTGTCCCTCTCTCATCTTAGAGGTTATCCTCTGTAGATTTTTTTCCTTTAATAAATAAAATTACCTCTCGAATCACTCACTGGGCTGCTGGAAGGTTAAGCGATGCTGGCAGACTGCTACTAGTTCAAAGTACACTGATGAGTATCCAGTGTTTCTGGTCTAATATTTTTTTTGTTTCCCAAGCATGTTATACAACTGAATGAAAGGAGATGTAGGGTCTTCCTATGGTGTGGTGGTGAGACGGGCAAGAAAGCTCCGGTGGCATGGAGTAATCTATGCAAACCTAAGAGTAATGGTGGTTTGGGAATCAAAGAGGTTCTGTCATTGAACAAAGCTGCTACGATTGCCATTTTACTGAGACTTAATGAAGGTGATGATTACACACTGAGAAATGAAAGTATCTGGGTGGTTAAATATAGAGGAAACCATGCCTATTGGTGGAAGGCTAGTCTGTAACTTAGAGATGATATCAGTGAGAATAATTTGGCAGCTTCACTAATGGAGATTAGTGGTACGTAGAGAAAGATTGCCATATTTGATGTGTTTAATGTTATATGCCCTGCTCCTCCCAAGGGTGAGTGGGAAAAAATCATATGGAATAACTTTTGCACCCCTCATGCCTCATTTGTCTTGTGGCTTGCGTGCCATAATAGACTAGCCATAAAAGATAAAATGATGAGATGGAATGTAGATATAGACAAGAAGTGTGTATTCTGCAACAGAAGAGAATCCTGTGACCATCTATTCTTTGATTGCGCCTTCAGTCTTGTAGTGTTTCAAGTAGTCCTTCATAGATGGCTGAAATGCAAACTCCCTTGGGCCTTCTCTGATTATATGTTTAATCTCTGGAAATCTAAAGGCAAAGGTGGTTTCTTGTACAAAATGAGAGCTGCTGCAGTTGGAGTGGTGCTATACCACATTTGGAAAACAAGAAATGAGTTCATCTTTTCCGGTACTGCTATAGATTAGAGGAAATGTGTATTGGATGTGCAAGATGAGTTAAAGTTGAGATGGGGAAAGTTCAAGTTTTCCCCTTCTAGGAAAACTAACAGAGTGCTATTATGCTTTGGGTTAAGTGAGTTTATAGGATGATGTAATTAGGGAGTTGGCCCTGCAGCTTGTTGCAGGTAATATTGTAAATGTATCATTTTTTGTTCTAATATAGCTTACCTTTCATTCAAAAAAAATTATATGCCCTCACAGATATATTTCTGCTGTGGGTAAGTTTTCCTTTATCAATAAACTTTGTCTTGGATTTAAGTTCTCCTCCACTATTTCATGCTTATATTGGATTTTTGCAATTCATCAACAATCTATAACCGTCAGGGATAAATTAGAGATGTTGCTATCGTGTTTTGGTTAGTCATCTTGCTTTAAGTGTGTGTGAAGTTGAGAATATTATGAGATGTTTCTTCTTTACTCGTGGGAAACAAACTGGTGAGAAACAAAAAATACTGAACAACAAGAGCCATAAGACAAATGATAATCATACATGATAATAGATTCTCTGGTGGTGGCAAAGAATGTGGACATAAGCTATATATCACACATGTTTTATATTAAATTTGTACTGGTATTCCTATGGTAACCAGATGGAGAATACTAAGGTCTTTGGAAAATATTCTAGACCCAACTATAACTTAAGTCCAACCACACCAGGTAGTCCAACGCTACAGCTCTTGCCTTCTTGTAATCTTTCTCAGCAATTTCACAAGCTAGCTTTGCCTACAACACATCAAACAAAAAAATTGGAAAAATATTAATTAGATTCTTTAGGAAATTAAATTAAAACATTGTAAGCTTTTCCCATATTGTGCAATTGTATTGATGGTTATACGTAATGTTTACCTAACCAACAACAGTTAAGCCATCAGCCAAAAGGGAAGAGGCCATCCAAACCTGTAAACAAATTTGAAAACATCCATAGGAATGGATCCCAACCTTGCTACCATGGATGTTGTCACATTACACTTATCGTGACTACAATAACCCTTATTAGCAATAGAAATCCTGTAAATCAACTACACTAGATATTAATATATACTTTTTTCATTGGTTGAACTAACTAAATTTATCAAAGTAATCAAGAAAAAAAGAAAAGAAGAAGAAAGAAAGAAACCATTTTTCAAAAATCTTCTAAATTGTATAGCATTAGCACTAGGAGGCACTACATTAAATTTCTTCATCAAATTCCATAACTAAATGAATGGCATGAAGCAGAGGCGGGTCTAGGAGGGGGGCTAGGGGGCTCTAGCCCCCCCGATTTTTTTTGAACCCCCTAAAAAAAACCTGGATCCACTACTGCATGAAGTATTTGTTGTTGCTAAAAATCAATAAGAAATTGTGATCCACTATATAAGTATGATAGATAGAGAATTCAGAAGATAAAGTAACTTGACAATCAATCAAATATATAAACTATTTATATTGTAAGCATAATTAATTAATATACATTCATACTTGTAGCATAAAGGGGAGTTTTAGTATTTACATCCTCTAAAGATGCCTTGCATAGCTAGGGAGATAAGAACAACAAGGGAGCCCAAAGCCAATTCCTCAAAATACCAAATAAACCCCATTCTGCTCAAAATCATTTTTCACCCCAAACTTTCTCATATTTATAGTTTAACCCCACAAATTTTCCAAACCTTCCAAATTCACCACAATTCTTTCCTTAATTCAATTTCAACCTTTTCTTTCTCTTACTTGGTTAAAACCCTAACTACATCCGAATCCCAACTGCATACACCTAATTTTTCTAAAATTACAGTTTGGGCCCACATGTTTTCCAAGGTTTAGAATTTATTCCTAATCTTACTCCAACTTTGGCTTTTATTGACCTTTACCACTCTAACCTTTATCTTATAAATCTCTCACATATCTATTAGTCATATAATTACTTAATCATCCAATATAAGAAAATGTTCTTCTCACTGGTCTCGTCCCCACACATTGGTATGATAGTTGTTGTAGGAAATTCGATAAAATGTAATCGGTCAATCCAGCTCTCCTTGAAATTCAAGACGTATGCTCGAAACATGTCCTCTAAAGTCTGTATGGTTCTCTTACTCTGACCATTTGTCTAAGGATTAAGACCATACTAAGCTTCAACTTCGTATCTAAGCCTCCTGTACTTGCCCCCAAAACCTGGAAAAGAATCGAGTGTCTTTGTCTGAAACATGATGTGTCTGATGATCTCCTTCTAGAAGAGATCGGCTATCTTAGGAACCTTCCAAGTGTCCTTCATAGGTATAACTTGGTCACCTTTGTCAATCTGTCGACAATGATCCATATTTAGTTCAGTCCTCCTTTAGTGAGTAGGAGACCGACTACGACTTCCAACAAGGAATAGACATAGACTACACTAATCCGTCGGGTCTCCAATACTCGAACTTGGCCTTCTAGCAAGTCAAGCATCAAGTCACGAACTCAACTACATCTTCTTCATCCCGCTCAACTAGAAGTAAGGATAAGCAGTGAACTTTCTGTAATATTTTCGCCTTCAGGTGAGGAGTAGACTTATGAATACACAATCTGTCATTCAATCTAATCATCCCATCATCACTGAGTCAGAAGTAATACTTCTACCCCTCAAAGGTGCTCTCAGTCAACTTCTGCTTAATACTCTGCATGTAATGGTTAATCTCCTGAGTACTGCATACCACATCAATTAGGCTGCTGCCCGCTAAGATAGCGCATAATGAGTGTGCTCTGCCGTTCAGGCATCACTAACCTCCTTATACTTCAAATCAATATCGTAGTCATTCAGAGCTCGACTCATCGCCTCTATCTCATGTTGAGCTCAATCTGTGTGAAGAGATGCTGTAAACTCTTATGATCGAAGTAGATAGTGATTGTCACTCCATATAAGTAGTGGTGCAAAATCTTCAATGTGAAGGCCACTATACGAGGGGATTGTACATAGTAAGGCTTGCTCCTGGTTGTTACGGCCCAAAAAGAAGTAATAGTAGTTCGCTATTTTCTGTGTGCTCTTTGCATCAAATGCAAATGTGAACCATTAATTTCTATACTGAAGAAATAATAGCGTTGGCCTGATGCTCCAACTTCTTGCCAGTAGCATGGCATCTACATATACCGTAAGATCTGTTAAGTATAGCCATTATCCCTGAGCTTCCCTACTATTAGTAGAGAATGCAAGTGTTCTTCGCTAAAAGAAAGCAGAGTTTACTTCAATGCGCTTCTCCTCCCACCTTCCATCAGGTGAATATGAGAATTTCCTTCAAACATCACTAGTCCCGGCATTTCATTGAATCCTATCAATGAACAGGATTCATAGTTTTCGCAAGTGTTGTTGTCTTCACTTTGTACCTCCGGTTGAACTCAAACTCCCTTTTCCGCTTTTAGTCGAACAAAGCATGAATTTGCTTGCCACTTAGTGTCCGTTCGTGGCAAGCGGTTGAATTTGCTGACATTAAGGTGCCATTAATCTCATTGCATTTGCCGACGATAAGCCATAGCTTCCATTCAGTGTTCTTGAGCACATTTCACATAAGCACCTGTTTCTGCAGAAAAACTATTACACACTTATCACCACACACCTTCATGGTTTTCATCTGAAATTGTTATATTTGTTCATCAATTGAAATAGAGATTGAGGAGATAGGGTTTTTGATGGGGCATACGGTTGCACACAGTTAAAATGACAATTTGTCTTCATTTTTGAACGAGCGGCACCATTAGAGTGACAGTTCTTCATCGCCCTGCACTTCGAACCAGCAACAACAAATTAACCATGAATTCCAATCTTGTTTATTCCTTTTTTTTCATACGCTGGCGGAGTAGGTTGATAGTTGATAACAGGAAAACGATGAATGACGGTGAGTAATTCTATGGGAAAGGTAAGCATACGAAGTTGCAGAATATTTTGGGGTAACTCGTAATCCCAATTTATGTTAATGCTCCAATCACCTTAATCTATGACTTTTGATGTCCAGCACCCTGGTAAAAGTCAGGCCTTAATTGTTGTGTTTCGTGAAACCCACAATTATCGGTATTGAACGGACCCTAGAGTTCTCCCAGAGTTCTCCCGCCTGTTTTCCTCCTGTGTATAAGACTTTGACATCTTAGCTTCATGACAACCAGCAGCAATGATAGAAAAAGTGCAAGGATATATATACCTAGCTCAGTGAGTATTTTAAAAGCATAATAAAATCCTGATAAACCTGCAGCATTTTTTATCAGATAAACCAGGCAACATTTGATAATACTATCTTGATTCATCCATAAATAACGACATGTGTTCATTCTTTAATCTACAAGTTCATGTGCAACTATTTGGGCTGGTATATTAAGCCAGAAAGAAGACTCCCCATCAATAAGCTTTTTTTTCGTGATGGTAGTCGCAAACCAGTAGGTTTTACAGAAACTAGACTTGGAGAAGACCCGTTTCCAGCTTGCGGCCAACTTCTTGGCAATGTTCATTGTAATTCCCTGCTTCTCTAGTTCAATACTTAGTTGAAGTTTTCTCTATAGGTTGTACCAACAAGTCCAGAGCGGTAGAAGTGTATCCTTGGCTCCATTATTCGTCTGGAACTAATCTGGTGAGTATATTACTACCCTTCTTCTGATTCCCACTTACAGTTAATGATGATACGCTGATGACCGTTCATTCACAGAGCTGACAGTTGAAGAAACACAACAACCGTCCTTAGTGACGACTTCACACGAGCCGAGGGACGAGGAGTGTACGAGCCTGAACTTTTCTACCCTTCACTAATCCAACTACTGGTAGTGGTGTTTTCTGTTGTGAGCTCGGTGAAGGCAATTTCACCATTTTATTGTCTGTCTTCCTTAGTGTGGAAAACTATGATGTATGATGATGATTCTCAGATAAAGAACTACGAAAGCTATCACAAGAAGAACGAGGGCTTGCTGACAGCTGATCCAGGAGACGATTTGGTTGATGATATAGGCTTTGACACCATGCTTCTTGGATTACCAGGTTGAGAATCATTCGACACTTTTCCGTCTCGTGCTGTATAGCCAGCTAATCACCCACGAATACTTCAGAATGGATAATTTTTGGAAATGAAATAAGACCTGAACGTAGAACATAACGAACACGAGGTTCTAAATTATGCACCTTTGTCGGAAATTTTTTGTAAAAATATCGATCTCATAAAAAAAATTACATGCAGTGGTCTTTTTTGAAAAAAAATACGCGGATGTGCTAAACCAGTGTGAAGAAGCTGCCTTGGGGTCGAGGCAACTTGCCAAAAACCGCCCCGGGAGCAAGGCAGCTTCTGCATTTTTCTGCTTGAAGCTGCCCTGGGTCTGGGGCGGCTTCAGGCAAAAATGTCAAATGCCTTGAAACTAGGGCGGCTTCTATGCATTGTAGTCCAGGAATTTTTTTTCCAACTTTTGAATCATTCGTGCAATGCTTTAACGATTCCAGAACTTGACCAAATTTTGTATGACGATAGTTGAACCATATGGGACCCACGTGAGTTCATATAAATGGCACCGGAGTAACATTTTCTCAGTTTTGAACTTTCGGGTAATGTCATATTTTGTGTTATTAACCAGTTTGTACTGATATTAAAGTCCTATGATGCATTTGCAGCCATTATAACTTCTTACGGGGCCAAGACGACTTCATTGGGTTGGTCATTGAGCTAGCGTTTTTTCCAATTTTAGTGAACAGTTTGTTAATAACAATGCCTTCGAAACAAACAAAAAATTGTAAAACGACAGTCAAACACCCATAGCTCGATATACCTGGCGTTCACATTGCTCCAGTCCACCTCTACCCGGCCGGTTCGCTTTTGATTGTGCAGCTTATTACAATCCAGTAGCAATGCTGGTATCGGTTGATCACGTCCAAATTGTCTCATCACTCGATCTGGCTGATGCCCCTCGACTATGTAAGGATTAGTGGTACAAATACAGTGGCTGTTTCTAGTGGGGCATCACCGTATGGTTGTCAGACCCACTGCAAAATTAAATAACAAAAAATATTTAAGGCACAATAAATATCAGGAATTACATAGTTGTTCATAGGTTTGTAGTTCAATAACACTTACGCGATCATCAGTGGGTGGAACTGGGATAGAATCAATGACAGTACGAGCAACCTACAACTACTTGTTTTCACCATTGGATTATCCTAACTACAAGTGAACACATACAAAGCTCATTAAAACATAATGATAAGAAGTGCAGTGCATTTATTAAATTAAATGTAAATATCATTTCTTGCACTTACGCGTAACCGATCACATCTTCTGTATCAGTAGGTTTTTTTTGGAACTCAAAAAAGGCAGGGAGTCTAGCATATGCCCACACAGTGTAATCAACTTAGTGGCTACAGTGATATTTGAAGAGTCAAACTGGGTGGCATTGCACAACCCACGGTAGGTGTGCGCTAATAGTGTCGACCCCCAACTGTACTGACCACACTCAGAAAAATCCTCAAACTCCAGATAGCCACAGTCAATGGTGCGACGGTCAGGACTGGGCATCAACATCCCACCGATCAACCGCATGATTCATGCTCTTGCGTAGCACTGATGGACCACATCTGGCCAATTGTTGAATGCATTCTCATCATCATTACTGATCTCGAATGTCTTCTATAACCACAACAACGAAACCTTGTAACCTCTAATTGAATCTGGTCCCGGTCTTTAACCCAACAATTCTTCATACAAATCTACAACAGGCTGATTCATCCGAACAACGACAACATCTCCTTCCACCTTCAACCCAAACAAATGATGTACATCTTCCAGAGTTATGGTTGTCTCATCAATAGGCATCATAAAAGTGTGAGTCTCTGGTCTCCATCTTTCAACAAGTGCGCTGACGATGACATTGTCAGCCTTGATTCTAAAAAATGCTGACCCCAGAAAACCAACTTCGCTGATGTAATGATGAAGTGCATAGTGTGGAAGCTCCACTTCCAGATTTCGGGACCGCAGCTTCCTCTCAGTGTATTTTGGATTTTGTATTACCTACATGTCATGGTTAGACAATTTAAGGTTATGATCCGATATAAATATTGAACAAAATGTACTAAAGTTGTACAGCGTATCAACGTACCGGATCATCTGAAAAAAGAGTTATTGATATATGAGTGAACTGCTATGTGAACAATTCATTATCCTCGGGTCCCACTCGATAGCTTGGTGCTGGAATTGTTGTAAGATCCATAACAAGAACGACTGAATTTTCATTATTTTTGAAACAAGAGTAACAAGCCTTTGCTAGCTTGTACAGATTATGACACAATCAAAGACCTGCATTTTGTGACTTATAAAATAATGAAACAATATCATTACGAATTTAAAAAATAATGTGCATTATAATTGTAAAAAAAATTGCATAACATTATAATAACATAAAACAAAATTAATTAGTGCATAAAACCACCAAAATTGGTGATTTTGCAACTTACAAAATAAATGGACAAAATAATTACAAATTTAAATTATATTAATGAGCATTATAATTGTAAAAAAAATTGCAACATTATAATAACATAAACAAATTAATTAGTGCATAAAAACCACCAAAATTGGTGATTTTACAACTTATAAATAAATGGACAATTTAATTACTTAAATATTGTTAGTGAGCATTATAAATGTAAAAAATATTGCATAACATTATAATAACTTAACATTACCATTAAGACATAAATCACAAATTGGTGATTTTGTAACTCATAAATCAAATGGTTAAATTAATTACGAATTTAAATTATAAAAATGATTATTATAAATGTAAAAAAATACATAACAAAATAATAACATTAACATAATTAATTATTGCATAAAATCACCAATTTTGGTGATTTTGTAACTCATAAATTAAATGATTAATTATGAATTTAAATTATATAAGTTAGGATCATAAATGTAACAAAAATTACATAACAAAATAATAACTTTAACATTATTAATTTGTGCATAAATTGGTGATTTTTGTAAACAAATTGCATAAAAAAATAATAACATTAACATATGTTGGGAAGAATACTAATAGGATAAAAAAATATTAGAAGAACTAACAAAATTTGACAAACAAATAAAAAACACAAAAAATAAGTACTTTAATAGACATAATAATTAATCATAAATAAACAATACAAAAAATGAAAAAAAATTAAATATTGCAACTTACTTAATGAAATTCGGAGGTTAGAAGATTGTAGAAGTTGGGGGAATGAGAGTTGAAGAATTGTGTGGAGAATGGGGGGGGGGGGGGTTATAGAGTTTTCCGTCTGCTGGAGACCGCCCCAAACCTAGGGCGACTTCAGTGCAAATCGGCGGATAACCTTATCCGTCCAGAATCTGAAGAAAATCTCAATCGACGGCTCTGATTGGCTGTCCAGATTTTCTGGATGAGGGGGGAAATTGCACAGAAACCGCCCTAGCTTCAAGGCATCTTTCAACATTTTTGCCTGAAGCCGCCCTAGACCGAGGGCAGTTTCAAGCAGAAAAATGCAGAAGCTGCCCTGTTCCCAGGGCGGTTTTTGGCAAGCTGCCCCGACCCCAGGGCAACTTCTTCACACTGGTTTAGTACATCCGCGTAATTTTTTTCAAAAAAGACCACCACATATAATTTTTTTATGAGATCAGTATTTTTACGAAAATTTTCCCACCTTTATCAACTCCTAAGTTATTGCTCTCTGATGTCACCCGGTCAACAGCAAGAGGCGTTCGTTTGGGTCGTGACACCGATGTTCTTGCCACTGCTACTGAAGTTGTTTTGCTATTTGTTGCAGGTTGCCTGAGGATTGAGCTTGATGATTCACTGCTTTTACCCAGAGGCTGCAATTAGAGTAGAATGCAGCAACGTCAATCCTCGTGGATTCGATATCACCAATAAAACATTTCTTTTGGTCAGAAATGAATAATAATGTAGCAAATAACAATTAAGAACAGCAGATTATGACACAGCAGAAGAAGTCAATTAGGAAAATTTTCCTATAGAATCAGAGTGGACACCAATATACTACTCTTAAGCATGGCAACGAGAAAAACAAGTTTTTATGAAGTTTCAGTGTGCATGTGGAGTATACTTGTCCAAAGCTTTAATAGAACTTGATACTCGCCTTTACCAATTGTGCACCAGCAGAATCCAATTTTTTTGGAAATCTCATGCCCTTGTAACTTGTAAGCTGGTAACCGGTTTCTTGAAAGTGGACTTGGGCTTTACCTTAGTTTGTAAGTACTTATTTAGGATAAACAACTCATCGTAAAGACAGAAGGAAATCCATGAATCTAAAATAGTGGAGCAGCTTAAGTAATTCACTCACAATGTTTCCATGATGCTGGTTGGTAACTTTTACCCCTGGAAGAAACAGTCATACTGTCAATGATAAGAACATGAGCTAATTTTATTTTGAGATTTAACATGCATAAAAAAATTGAATAAAGATGGGCTATATTTCAAAGAAAAGAGTACATCTATATATTAGGAACAAGTCAACTGAAAGAATTTCAAGACATATGGTCTCCAGGCAGTTCCCTCCTCGAATCGGATGAAGTATATAGTATATACATATAATAAGATAGCAGATATAATGTAGAGAATAATCACCATGGCCGCCCATGGACTCTGTTCCTTCATATATTTCACTTTTAACTGAATTCACCGGAGTGAACCCGCTTCTCTGTATCGAAGCTCTGATATCACTGAAGAGATCAACCTCGAGACTTGCAAGATCCACAGTATCACTCTCAAGAGTTGACAATGAATCAGTGGATTGACTTATATCCTCTTGAATTCCTGGTAACATTTGCCTGGTTTTGCTATCACTATGAACAGCTCGCTCAATGATGCTTGACAATTCATCAGGATTGAGGACACCTAACCGTTCAAAGGAAATATCTTTGAAAGATAAACATAAGCAATACAAATGAAGTTGTCAAATTCACATCTACTAGAAACAAACCTGCGCAGGTGAAGAAGGCACTATCCCAGGCTAAGCTTTGGCGAAGATTATGTTTGTCATCTCTGAAGATGTCTGGTTCAGTGGACTCAAATGGTTCAAACACATTTTCTCCCTCCACTGACTTCTTTATCTTTTCATCCAACAAGCCAACCTCTGCATCCAGAATTTAGTAAATACGTCGACGGCAACTAAATATTGCTAAGCATCCAACCTCACGCGGATGTTCGAAACAGAAGCAAAAGAATAATTATGGTTTCCCGTTGATAAAAATATATCCGTTAAGAACGAAAGAACAGCAAGAGATTGCAAAAGATATTCAAATCCGCACAGATAACTGCGATTAAAAGGGAAGTCAAGTACTACAATACTCGGTAGACCGAATCTATCTACAAAATTGAGCGTCAAGCTATGTCAATTTCCATTACAAATGAGGATCAAGAAATTTGAATTCCGTAAACTTTCGAGTGGTAAACACCCAGTACGAGCACTCAATAAAAATTCGTAATGGCAGAACCTGCACTGCAAGACAAGAGGTAATCATCTTGCTCGAAGACGTCAAAGAGAGATCCACCATCTGTCACTCCCCAATTTGTTTGATCAATCGACAAATTTTCTGGCTCTTCCATATGGCATAGATGCACAGACAGATCTAACAACGCTGTAGAATCACGTAAGTTTCAAAGTAGCTGCACTTGCCGTAGATTATGTCGAAGAGAAATTTCGGTGAAGTGAGAGAGATGAAATGAGTCTCAAAGATTGAGGAATGGAGAAAATGAGCGGTTTTCTCGTTTGAACTTGGAGAGAAGCGGCAGTTTACTGTGGGAGAGAGGAGAATTTGACCGTTTCAGGAAAGAGGGGGAGAGGAAGGAGTGGGGACCTTTTTTATTTTTCTAAGGAAGAGGGATATAGTGGAGTAGGGAGAATACGTAATCTCATCAAGATTCTGAATTTCCAACTGACAGCCGCTCCAACTTTAAAATGGAAGTCCGACTGTACCTGTTTGAAAATGTTGTTTTTTTAAAAAAGATAGCAAGTGTATTCTCCAGATGTATGCAATATAATATATATATATATATATATATATATTATATATATATATATATTATTAGGTAGAAATATCAGGCATATAGGGTAAATATAAAGATATTGAAAATACATGCTTATATGTTCACTGTTCATTTTGTAATTATTTATTTAAAATATAGTAATTTTTAGCTTTAGATAAAATAATTATACATATTTGGAAGTACATACTATTATAACCTATGAAAATGAGGCCTATTGTCATAGGTTGAGCATGTTATCTCACTTTTGACAAAACATATTTAAAAAACGTGAAAAAACGGAGATAATTGTGAAAAATAATTTAATAACATATAAATAAAGTAATGTAAATCTGTAAATTAATATGAATATAATTGTAGAAATAAAAAATAATCCTTTAATTAAACTATGGAAAAAACAAAAAATTATTCACTATTGTTTATTTATAGTTAATAGGATAAAAAATGAAGCTAATGAGATTGTTGTTTTTTAATAGGGAAAATTCCACTAATATGTTTCATAATTCACGAAATGTCCTTTTTTTTTACTTTTTTCTCACACATCATGAAAATGTTTTGGAATTCACAAAATGCCACGATTTGGTAACAAATATTAATTATGTCCTGTACAATGACCATATTGTCCCTGACAATTTTATTTTTTAATTTTTAATTTTTTTTTAAATTTAGTGGTTTTTATAACAACTATTTTTTTAAGTTCACAATATACCCCTGTTTTTTTTTTAAAAAAGGTCACACAATACCCATGTTTTATAAAAAAGTTCACAATATGCCCTGTTTTTACCAAAAAGTTCACAATTTATGCCCTTATTTTCATTTTAAACTGTTGTAACGGCTATTTTTCTATCCAAACGGACTCAATTCTTGCGCGACACTTTGAAAGTGTGTCTTACTTTAGCATTTGAATAGAAAAATAGTTGTTACAATAGTTTAAAAGGAAAATGGGGGCATATTGTTAACGTTTTTGCAAAAAATAGTGGCATATTGTGAACTTTTTTATAAAAACTAGGCATAATTTGAGATTTTTTGTAATAATAGGGGTATTTTGTGAATTTTTTGTAAAAGCAGTGGTATATTGTGAACTTTTTTAAAAAAATTCAAAAAAATAGTCATTACAAAACCACTAACTTAAAAAAATAAAAATTAAAAAAATAAAATTGTCAGGGGCAATACGGCCATTTTCCAAGCACAGTTAACGTTCGTTACCAAATCGTTGCATTTTATGAATTTGATAACATTTTTGTGACATATGAGGGACAAGTTTGAAAAAGAGGGTATATCGTGAATTATGAAACATTTTAGTGTCATATTGTGAATTTTTCCTTTTTTTCTATCATTTGCTGTATGGAAAGACATAGCCCTTGAAAGTTATTTGCCTTTTCTTTCATTCTCTATCGATAAAAAGGGACAGGTTTTAAGGTGCGTTTGTTTTGGGGTAATCAGAAAAGGGAATCAGAATGATTTTGTTTCATGTTGTTTGTTTACCAAGTTTTTTCCTATTTTCATGAAAGGGGAAGAGAATATGATTACCCAAAACCCTCTAACTTGATTTCACACCTCCTACTTGGGAATGAATTTTTTTTTAGTATACTTTGACCGGTGACATATGACTATTGATTGATGACTAATGACCATTGACCATTGAATGTTGACCGACAATTGATAACCGTTGACCTGCAGCCGGTAGCCGTTGACCATTGAGCAGCGACCGTTGACCAGTTATTTATTTCATTTTCCCAGCACAAACAAACAACCAACAAAATCAAAATGAATTTTTTTCTATTCCGCTCCATTCTCTTTTCCGATTCAATACTATTTCTCCGCTGAAAACAAACATCCCATTTGACAAAAAAAAAAAACCGCCCACACCCGGCCTATCCTTTGTTTCGAAATGAATGGAAAAAAGGGGAAGTGTTCAAGGTTTTTTCACATAATGTAAAAGAGGAAACAAATAAGGATCGCATCAAAATCATATATTTAGTTCTTTTCTTTAAAGATACTTATAGAAACGAACTGGCTTGAAGTGTGATACATGATAACTAAAAACTAGGGGTGTTCACTGAAAACCGCAACCGCAAACCTGGTTAACCGAAGTGGTTTGCTGGTTCGGATTACCGAACTGTTTAATTTTCTGGTTTTGGTTATTGATTTTAAGACATCCGGTTAACCGGAAAAATCATTTAAGTATTTTCAATTTATTAATTTGTTGAGTATAAGTATAAAACTATATGGTAAATTATTAGATTTACTGAAAATAAGTGTACAATTATATAGTTAATGGTCAGAATTATACTAAAACCAATAAAATCTTATCAAAATCGACGGTTAACCGGTTTAATACCGCACCAAAACTGGTAAAAACGCACGTTTTTTACTGGTTATAAGAAAAAAACACATAAATCTACATCATTTCGGCTAACCGTTAGGCTAAAACCGAACCAAAACCGACAGTTATTTGGTCCCGGATAACCGCTTCTAAATG
This sequence comes from Limonium bicolor, assembly GCA_023374045.1. Taxonomy (NCBI): domain Eukaryota; kingdom Viridiplantae; phylum Streptophyta; class Magnoliopsida; order Caryophyllales; family Plumbaginaceae; genus Limonium; species Limonium bicolor. Next base: position 88,954,577 of record CM041777.1, on the reverse strand, counting down.
AACTAGTTTCCAGTTAACCGGCAACACCCCTACTAAAAACCACTTGAATGTCGTTTGTTATGTTTAGTAAAAAAATGGGTGGGCTTTAGTTGGTCATTTATTTTAAGAAAGTTCACAATATGCCACTAAAATGTTTCATAATTCACAATATACCTCTTTTTTGAAACTTGTCCTTCATATGTCACGAAAATGTTTCAAAATTCACAATCTACCATGATTCGGTAACGAACGTTGACTGTGCCCTAGAAAATGACCATTTTGCCCCTAGCACTTAAATTTAATTTTTTTTAAGTTAATGGTTTTTATAACAGTTTTTTAATTTTTAACTTTACAATATGCCCTTATTTTTACAAAAAAATTACAAAATGTCACTGTTTTTACAAAAAAGTTCACATTATGCCCCTGTTTTACAAATGGTTTACAATATGCCCATGTTTTTACAAAAAACTTCACAACTGGCCATGTTTTCTTTTAAGTTGTTGTAACGGCTATTTTTATGTTCAAATATTTTGTTTGATTTTGAAAACTCTTTTTTTGCCTATATAAGCACCCTCTTTTTATATAAACAAAACACAAACTTCATACTAAAGCCATGGTCATCTTTACAATCACAATCAATGGAAATTTACAAACAATCTATTACAAATATGGAGCCAATCTCACTCTCTTACGCAAGAACACTTCAATTGGAAAGGTATACTACAATTGTTGGGCTGGTGGTCTTTTTCATTGGCGGGCAACAATGATGCAAGATCGATACAACCCTCAACCTAAAGTAAGACACATTTTCAAAGAAACCATAAGCTCATATGTTGTAGTATCCCCTGAAGTGTTCTTGCGTGAGGGAGTGAGATTGGCTGGAGTTCCACATTCGCAACGGATTGTTTGAAATTTTTCATTGATTGTGGTTGTAAACATGGTTATGGATTTAGTATGAAGTTTGTGTTATGTTTATAACAAGAGGGTACTTATATAGGGAAGGGAAAATTCACGAGATACCCCTGTTTTCTTTCGTAATTCACAATATACCCCTGTGATTTTCATATTTTAACATTAAACATGCTTAAATGTTGTCCAAAATTGATGAAACTTTACATGGACGATGCTAAAGTGTTATATTTTGGTCCAATATCAAATTTGAAGTTTTTTAAGCTCACATGTGACCTATGGGACCCAATGAACAGTCGCATATTCATTGGGTCCCACAGGTCACTTGTGAGCTTAAAAAGCTTCAAAATTGATATTGGACCAAAATATAACACTTTAACATCGTCCATGTAAAGTTTCATCAATTTTGGACAACATTTAAGCATGTTTAAAGTTAAATTACTAAAACCACAGGGGTATATTGTGAATTACGAAAGAAATCAGGGGTATCTTGTGAATTTTCCCTATAGGAAAAAAAGGGTTGTTGACGTCAAACTAGTCGTTTGAACAGAAAAATAGCCGTTGCAACCACTTAGAAGAAAAATAGGAGCATATTGTGTAGTTTTTATAAAAGTAGGGGCATATTGTGATGAAACACCCCTAAACAATTAAACACATAAAATCGTAAACACGAGAAGATCATTTGGGAATAACGCGTTACATAATTCGGCCATATGATAACGTTTGACAAATTAAATTTAGTGCGGGCATATACATGTCCGAAAGCGTGATGACGTTACATATCAATATAGTCACGTACTTATATATGTACGAATATGAAAATACACATACGTTACATACGTAACGTCACAATATTACAACATCGTATATAATAAATAATAACATTGCTAAAACACGACAAAATAAAAGGGGACGTATATTTATATATATATACATACGTAGATATAACTAACAACGTAACAAAATAAAATAGTCGCGTATCTAACTAATAACGCGATATAATATATAGTCTTACATATATATAAAATAAGCATATGTACTTATACAAAAAAAGAGCAAATACGCTCCCACGGAGGTTCAAAACCCTATACCTCTTGTGTACCTTCTAAACGCTTTAACCAATTGAGCTATACTCAAATTCGGTAATAACTACCAGCCTAACTAAACTTGTAAAACGACGAGCGCAGCTCATGTGCTGCATATATAATTCTGCAGGAGTGCTGCAGCCTTGTAATACGTACCGATTCATATACTACCAAAAAATTGATGCGTGTTTGTCTTTTTCAAAAAAGAAAGTTTGTGTTTTTTTCTTTTTCTTTTTATAGTGTATTAGAAATGGTTATAACATTAATTAATTAATCGGATTAGGCTTACTCCTATGTTATTAATAATTAAAAATTAGCTATTTTGTTATATATATATATGTTTTATTTTGAAACAAACATATGGGATATATTTAAATACGTATTTATATTTTTAATAATTATCCCTTATTTTTAAAACTTCAAATAGCTTTAATTTTAGAACTTTAACAATTTATAATAATTATAATTGTGAAGAGTAAAGTAAATTGAATTGCAATTACCACTAGTATTTTAGATAATACTAATCATTACAATGCGCTGAACTTTTTTTTTTATAAATTATCATAATATAATAATATTTCACTTATATGATATTTATTTTCATGAATCTATTGTTTATTATTGTAAACAAACTAAATATATATTTGCAAAACAAAAACACAGGAATTAATTATCTAAATGGAAAAGTAAAAAGTGGAGGAACATGCGTCATTATTCTACTTTCTTTAATAAGTGTGCAAATTTCTAAAATGACAGTATTGTTTAATGAAGGGAATAATTATTATTTTTGTGTTGAATAGTAGGGTTAAAGTGGGAAAAGTGTGTCAAAAACTAGAATGATATATTTTTGAACAAGAATAACATCCTATAACGACAGATATTAATTAACGAAGGGAGTACTGTCTCCCTGAGTTAGATACACGGAGTACATTTCTAAACCTATATTGTATATTAGCATAATAAATTAATCATTTTCAGAATTGAGAGATCTCACAAATAATTACTATCTCTTACGAGTTACCTTTATGGGTGTTTATAGGAAACTTGAGACTTATATTGGGTGAAATAAACATTTAATTTCGTTCTCGTAAATAAGTTAACATTCTCTTTAAATTGATTGACGTGCATCCTTAGATTGTTTAACATGTCTCTTTAAATTGGTTAACCCAACTCCTTAAATTGGTTAACCTGACTCCTTAAATTGGTTAACCTGACTCCTTAAATTGGTTAACCTGTCTCCTTAAATTGTTTAACCCTGTCTCCTTGAATTGGTTAACCTGGCTCCTTAAAGTAGTTAACTTGTCTTATTAAATTGGTTAACATGTCTTCTTAAATTGGTTAACCTGCTCCTTAAATTGATTAATCTGGCTCCTTAAAGTAGTTAACTTGTCTTCTTAAATTGGTTAACCTTGCTCCTTAAAGTAGTTAACCGTCTCCTTAAATTGATTAACCGTCTCTCTAAATTAGTTAACTTGACTCCTTAAAGTAGTTAACCGTCTCCTTAAAATGGTTAACTTGGCTCCTTAAATTGGTCAACCGGTCTACTTAAAAGGTTAACATGGCTTCTTAAATTGGTTAACATGTCTCTCTAAATTGGTTAACTGGGCTCCTTAAAGTAGTTAATCAGTCTTCTTAAATTGGTTATATCTTGGCTCCTTAGATTGGTTAACCATCTAATTAAAAAGGTTAATCTGACTTCTTAAATTGGTTAATTTGTCTCTCTAAATTAGTTATTTGGGCTCTTTAAAGTAGTTAATCGGTCTCTTTAAATTGATTATCTTGGCTCCTTAGTTTGGTTAACCATCTACTTAAAAAAGATTAACCAAGCTTTTTAATTGGTTATCTGACTCTTTTAATTGGTTAACATGTTTCTTTCAAACGGTTACCTACCAACTTAAAAAACATGTCTTAAGAGTATGAGGGAATATCTTTAGTAATTAAGGTTTCAAAATCCATTATAAGATGAAATAGATAAACAGTACAATAAATATAATTTTTATACAAATTCACATAAGTAATTACTTTTAAAAAATGAATTATTTGATAAAAATAATAGTGACGAAACTAGATAAGTATACAATATAATAAAACAATAAAAAATAAACTAGAATGCACTTCGGGTCTGACTTGCGTTAATTTAATCACTGAGTGCGTTAATTCAATGGCAGCACTGCTGCGTCAATGCCATTGCAGGATATGAGCCGCCACCATCATTGATTGCTTACTGGTAGAGCGTTGCTTTTCAATTGCAATGGAGCGCAACTCATATGCTGCAGAATTATATGCAGCACTTCTACAAGTAAACGACAAAAGAAACATACAACTCTGGTCGAACTTACTGTTATGACATCAACAAGATATAATATATATTGCTCCGCTGCCAGAGTCGTGCATAAATTTTAATGATTTGTCCCATATTAACAATTTCTTCTTTTTTTAAGATACGTATACTTGACTTTTTTTAAAATTAAATTTTAAATTAACATTCCTCGTTCTTTGTTTTTCTATATTTTTGTTTTTATATTGTTTTAAACGGTAATATTATATTTGTTTATTTTTTTCTTATTTTACAATAAAGATGTATTTTTGTTTTTGAATACATTGTTTAGTTAAATTATAATTAGTTGCATGGAGTTTCTCCTGATGAATTAAACACGGTTCTATAGCCAACTAGTTTTTCCTAGTGCGGGAGAGGACTTCTTAGCTGGGACTTACATATCTGGTGTTATAATGTCAAATCTGCTTATGCGTTGCTTAATTCTCAGACTGATACTCATAGTCAAACTGTCGATTCTAAGCTTTTTCAAGTATTATGGAGCTTCCTGTGCAGGAAGGGTCAGGGTCTGGTTTGGCAGGTGTGCTTGGGTAAACTTATACTAATGATAGAAGGTTCAGGCTGGGGTTTACTTCTGATAGTTCCTGTCACTTTTGTGGCAGAGAGGAATCCATCATTCATGTCCTTCGTGATTGCAGTGTGGCTAGAAGAGTTTGGGATAAATTTATTCCTGCTGCTAATAGGGGAGAGTTTTATTGGACAACTCATCTATCAGTTTGGTTGAAGGACAACTTATTAAAAAAGCCTATAGACTGATTAGAGATAACTGGCTTTCGTTTTTGCTATCAGCTGTCATATGTTATGGATATGGCGTAACTCCAAAGTCTTTGGGCAGGAGCAAAATATGTTTTTGCCTTTGTATTCTATTATCAATGCTTGCAGGAATAACAGAAAAGCCTGGGAGGCAATCTCTTTTATTACCCAGGAGCAAGACCCTGGTTTGTTGAGTAACAGGGCAGATCCAGGAAGAAGTTGGAGTCCACCAGGTCATGGGATTGTTAAGTTTAATGTGGATTGTGCATTTAATCAGTCTAATAGTTTAACTGCAATTGGTGGTGTTTGCAGGGACAGTGAAGGATCATGGATAACCGGCTTTGGCATGCTCTCGGGCAAGACAAGTGTCCTTCAAGCTGAAGCACTGGCGCTGCTCCATGCACTCAAGCTGGCCTGGGGAAAGCAGATGAATAATATCCAGTTCTGTTCGGACTCTTTGGAGCTGGTGAAGCTGGTTGAGGATTGCCCAGATCACCATCATTGTAGACCTCTAGTTATGGAATGTAAAGCCTTCTTAGATAGGACCTGGGTTGTATCTCTTGAGTATGTCTCTCGCGAATGTAACTTAGTGGCTGATGCTTTAGCTAAAGTTAGCCTAAATGAGGGTTGGTCTTGTACCGAGTTGGTTACAGCTCCTTGCTGTGTCCAGGCCTTGCTTCTTAGTGATGTAACTTGATGATTTCTAATACAGATTGAGGCTGTGCCTCCAGTTTTTCGACCAAAAAAAAAGTTTTAATAAAGTAGTAGCATGATTGGAAGTTGAAACATGTTTTTAGTCTCTAAATGTTTTAGAACGGGTCTATAGTATGTGTCAAACAATTTAGAATTATATACTAAAAGAATATACATTATGTATAAAAATTAAAACAATTTAAATATATGTATCAAAAGCATACATATTCATCCAAATATAAAAGTAATATATTCATAAATGTTGAATTTAATGTTAATTAAAATTGTATACGTATATTTTTAATTAAAATTACATTAAAAAATATAACACCAAAATAATTGTGAAATTTTATGAAATTAAAATAATAATAATTATAAATGGTTAACCTATCCCATGTAAATGGTTAACCTGTCGCATGTAAGTGGTTAACCTATCAATCATAAATGGTTAACCTGTCGCATGTAAATGGTTAACCTGTCGCATGTAAATGGTTAACCTGTCAATCATAAATGGTTAACATGTCGCATGTAAATGGTTAACCTGACACATGTAAATGGTTAACCTGTCACATGTAAATTGTAAACCTGTCAATCATAAATGGTTAACCTGTCGCATGTAAATGGTTAACCTGTCGCATGTAAATGGTTAACCTGTCATTCGTAAATGGTTAACCTGTCATTCGTAAATGGTTAACTTGTCAATCGTAAATGGTTAACCTATTATTTGGAAAGTTAAAAATGAATTCAGTAGGTTTTCATGTTAATGATACGAAATCATGGCAAGTATTACGTAAACTTATGGCATATTTATTACCGTATGAATGGCATATAATTCTGAAACTAATAAATGACCCTAATACCTGAACCACAAACCCTAAAAACCTGTCGAGTCAGTGTCGACATTATAAAGAATAGAATGAAGAAAAAAATATTACCCTACACCACAAACCCACCCCAAAAACCACCCTAAGAAATCTTAAAACGTCGAAGGCATATTGCAGAGTCAGTTGGGATATTATAAAGTATAGACTTAGTTAAAAAAGATTACCCTACACCACAAACCCACCCCAAAATCCACCCTAGAAAATATTAAAACATTGAAGGCATTTTTAGGGTTTGTAGTGAAGGGATTAGGGCTAATCCCTAAACCACAAACCCTAAAAACATGTCGAGTCATTGTCGACATTATAAAGAATAGAATGAATAAAAAAAGATTACCCTACACCACAAACCCACCCAAAAAACCACCCTGGAAAAGCTAAAAAACGTCAAATGCTTATTGTCGAGTCAGTTGCGACATTATAAGTATAGACTTAGTTAAAAAAGATTACCCTACACCACAAACCCACCCTCAAAACCACCCTAGGAAATATGAAAACGTTGAAGGCTTATTGTGACATTATAAAGTATAGACTTAGTTAAAAAAATTACCCTACACCACAAACGTACCCCAAAATAGAAAATATTGATTGTGAATGGTTGGAACACGTGACTTTTGACAGCTAACCAACTTGTAGTTGCCATTGTGAATTATTATATATTATTTTTATTTTTATTGTATTTTGTATTTTTTGTGAATTTTTAACACTTAGAGGCATATTGTGAACTTTAAAAATACTTTGTTAACTAGTAGGGGTATTTTTGTCTTTTTTCCATCTGGTCAATGACTATAGTGACATTTCATGGACTTTTACGAAAAAATAGTGGCATTTTGTGACTCTTTGTTTAGTGACATTTCATGAATTAACAAAAAATATAGTGGCATTTCATGAAATTTTCCAAAACATTATTCTAGAGATGATGAATCAATATATAATAAAGAGTAATATAAAAATATGAAAACATAAAATGATAATTACTTTTTGTGTATAGTTACTAATATGATATTAGTTTATATAAAGAAAAGAAATTTTTAATTGATGAACACACAAAATATTCACCTAATCATTACAATGATTAATTAATATTTTAACATACCAATAGCTATTTAACTATATAATACTAATGTGTTTCTTAACATATTAATTACTGCATATATAGTTCTCAATATATGTTTCTCAATACATACACTCCTTATTTAATTAAAGAAACTATCATTAAACTATATATGAATGATGTTTATTCATTTTCTATGTTAGAATAATATGAACATCATAGATAAGATGTGAGTACTCTTCGCTCCGGAGGTGACGCGCCGAGAAGATTCTACTGCAGCACTCCTGCAGCTGGAAGGATGCAGCACCACCCACTTCCTAAACGACCGCTATTGTAACTACTAACAAAAAAAATGAACAACAAACCAATCAGATTTCACTTGAGCCACTTATTCCCTGACTTCTTTCTCAGTATCGCTCCTGCTCGAACAGAAAGGAACCAAGAAGAACCACAGACCCAGTGTTTTTTTTTCTCTACCTCAGTGACGTAATGGCGACAAGAATTCCATTACAGATTTTTGAAGGTCATGCCACACCATCATCTTGTAACTTGTGATCACCACCCTCTTGCCACTCCTTAACCTATGATTCCCTCAATTGCCCTCTGCATCATCGACTGAATCAGACACAAAAGAAAAGAAAACCACGACAACAGAGCACCACACTCCTCCTTGATCTGCCCGACAACCTGAAACACGAGTGTTTCGTTCTCGATTTCAGAAAAGAATAAGGTCTGCAGCTGGTTCAAGTTTTTCATGCATCAGAGTTGTGTTTTGAAAACTCCCACGCATGCATATGGGAATCAGTAGCTAGTGGCATCTAACTGATAAACCCACTCAATGTTTTCCCTCAAGACATCGTCTTACCCAACTCAGTTAGTGCTGTCCCATGCAACAACCCGCTTCAGTGTGCAAGCCCTGGGGAAAACTCTGGAACAGAGTTATAAAAAAAAAAAGAACCAGCAAGGTAAAACCGTGACAACAGCTTCCTCTTCATTCCTGTATTTCTTTCTGTCCGGTGATCTTACTCTATCGTTTCCGATCCTCCCCTTGGCTGTCTTGAATTATTTCTTCGTCTGAAACTTTTACTTCTTGACCAGTAACTCAAGCCTCCTAATTCTCTGCTGCAAGCCGATTGGTGTGTTCTAATTCTGGAAACCTGAAGCAAACCGTTTCAAAAAGAAAAGAGAAACCAGTAAGGTAAAACTGAAACAGATTCCCCTTCTTTCTCTGGTTTGTATCTGTCGTAAACTAGCATTCATTTTTTTTCTCTTCTTGTACTGCATGAAGCTCCCTTGCAGTTCTTCTGGCCCCGTTGAAAACTTCCTGAGTAAAAGGCTGCGCGGACGTTCCTTGGAACATACTCAGGAGATTGTTACCGAGAGATCATGGCTTGGGAACCCCACCCAACGACAAGGATCCACCAAGGTAAGGACTAGTCATGGAGCCCTTGTGTTTATTCAGATCCGTAGCTACACTTAAACGGAATTCACGATCAGCAAAAAAAAAAAAAGAAGCTGTTAAGTTTGAGTTGTTAAGTCAGTTCGGTCTCTGTAGTTGGAGTCCTTCTGCTTGCTAACTTTCAAGGGGTGATATGGAATGGGTATTAACCTACAAACGAATTTAAAACACAACTCCAACCCTCTACCAAGTGGGAGACACGCTGAGAGTGATAAAAAAAAACAGTTGGAAGCAGAGAACTCGAACTGCTGTTCTTGAATTGGTCAATCCTGCACAGCTAGTCCCAGAAGTGATACGAGTACTGGGTTGGTTTGTTAATAAACCTAGCACACTGCTGACACACCAAATAGGTTATAAGCACGTTGAAGGAATTAAAAACCCTTACTAATTAGCTAGACAACGTGGGGGAAAGTGAAAGAAAAAAAACAGATCAATGAATGAAAAGAAAAACAGAAGAAGAAGAAGAAAAGAATATTGCAGTTCAGGTAAACTTCTGCAAATTTTGAGTCCCTCTGTACATGGACTTTTCAGAGGCCTTATAACAGTTATGTTGTCGGGTAAATGAACCTGAACCCATGCTAGCCTATACGCCTACACGTAAATAAGTTGGGGTAAAACTAGAAGTAAGATTAATGAACAGCAAGAAGGATAAAAGAGAAGATGCACATATTGTGTTTTCGGTTCTGCAGCTTGTTGGTTTCAGTATAAGGACATATCTGCAGGATTAACATTGTGGTTTCTGTTGTGTCTGAGTTAAACTGTTGCTAGAACACTTAACTGGTTGGGGTGATGTTGTATAACACCATTTCTGCTATAGCAAAGTCTGGTTAATATGTTAAGCATTGATCATTATCTTAATTCGTAGTAGTAATTTAGTTTGGTCAAAATTCTGCTATATACAGAACAAAAACGTATTCCCGACTATCACATCGTATTATTTTGATAACTTCAAATAAAACCAACTGGGATACAACCCTCCTATTTTGCATTATTCCGGGTTTAAGAATTCCCTAGTGATGATTTGTTTTGAGCTTTGATTAACCTTGTGGCTAAAAAGGCTTGCGCTTGGTGATATATCTTATTGTCCAGACCTGTACTGTTGGCATTAAGTCATTTTTCCTTCAGTTCCTGCTCTCGCCTTAATTCTTTGTTTAGATAGAATGAGACCTGCTTGGGCTAAGGTTTGGGCAAATGGTTGTGGTCTGTTGCTCAAACCTCAAATCTATACAGGTTAGATAACTAAGCAATTCAGTAAACCTTGTTTCGGTTTCTACTGCTTAAATCATTCGCTTTCTACATTTCAAGGAAAAGTTCCCGTTAACACTCCTTATGGCAGCTTTTTTTTTTTATTAAATGTTCAAATCATTTTCTGGTTTTGCTCAAATAAGAAAGCTGTTGATATCCCTTAAAACTCTTTTCCTACTTCTGTTTTTAGAGGTTTAGTCAGGCATGCGAACAACCAGAAGGAAATAAAAGAAGACTACCAGATTTTGACACTTCAGTTTATAGTTCTCCTGAAAGCTGAATTTTGTATAACTCTGTTGCAGAAGGTATAAGAGGGTTGTATCGAGAGTTTTAGGAGTTTAAAGTCTTGCTAATCCATCTAACTCAGTAGCTAAACCATTTGGGAGAAGTAGAAGTTAATTTCATCAGCCAACAGCAAGGATCAAGAATGGTGAACATAATCTGTGTTAGTTTTCTTCCTGTAATAGTTGCCCCTGTATAACTGAAAAACAAGGAGCATAAGAGAGTTGTACTAGCTTGCTAATAAACCCAACATCTAGCTAATGCACCTAAGTAAATCTGTACAAGAAAATTTGGTGGGTTTAGAAACTGATATTTGAACTACAAGGCGAGGAATGGAGGGGTAATACACTAAATGTGGTTGCAGATTGTTACCCTTGCTGTTTCTGTATAACTATAGCACAGCTGATATGAGAAGGTTGTATAGGTCTGGAAATTAACTCATAACCTTGATAACATATCTACCTAAGAGGGTAAACAATTTGGGAGGAATTAGAAAGCAATTTAAAACATTAAAAGGAGAGGTTTAGTGAAGCTTTGCACAAGATGGATGTTTCAGTTTCTGAAATTTATGTTGCTGTATGATTATAATACAGATGGTTAAAGAGAGTGTATTGGGTTGAAAATGGACTTAAAAACCTTGCTAACATACGTGGGTAATGAGGAATACACTTGGGGAAAACTAAAAACCAGTTTAGGAGACTTAAATCTGGAGTTAAATGAAGTTGTAAACAGATCTTGTATTTTCGGTTTCTGTAACCCGTGCTTCTGTATAACTGATGTACATGGGTGTTATGAGGGTGATGTTAGATTGATAATGACCCCAAAGCCCTCCTAATGTATCTAGCTGAACTTATGGGACATCCTAGGAAGTTTGGACACCTTTAGATACATTAAAAGTGTGATAAGATAGGGTTTTGTACAAGAACTTTATTTCAGTTTTGAAACATTTAAGCTTCAGTATAAGGGAGTTATAGAAGTGATGGGGGAGTGCTATTGTGTAAATGATGAGCTTAAAATATAGCTATTTAGCTAAGAAAAGAATACCCCTTAGGCGAATGCGAATACATCTTCGATAAACTTGTTACATGTTATTGTTCTAGATACTCTAAGGCATTAGCTAGAGGGAAGTACCTAGTTAACTCTTAAAACGATGACGTAAACGTCTTAGGGATTAAATAAACATCTAAGGTGAGTACAGGGGGTAGTTCTAAGGGCTAGACTAAACTTTACATTCAATGACTCACCTAGGGAATAACACCCGTCACACATGAGATAAGCTAGGGAAGTGTCGTCACATGAAATCATGAACTAACACGGTATTTTTAATTGACGTTAGGGCTGTAATGAACGCCGACCGGGACCCCATGTGTGAGACGACACTTGCGTCTAAATAAGGTATGGACATGTGTGGTTCGTATGTTGCCGTGTTACACGGCTTGTGTGTTGTGTGCTTTGTTTGACAATGACCATAAGACTAAAGCATGAAATTGGATTGCTTGTGGTGGCTTGCTTATATGCTTGTTATATAATTGTTGCATATTACTTGTGCGCACACTGTAGTTTAGTCCCTTTCTCGTTTATGAAGCTTTGAGATGGAACTTGACGAACTACAAAGAAAACAAAACAAAAGAACTATACAAAGAGAAAACTCCTCTCTAACTATAGAGGACCGCTAATGACACCCACTATGGTGTCGAGATTATAATGATAATGAAATGTAAAGTACCAACTGGTGAAACACGAGAATAACCCGGGAAGACAACAGCTCGGGCCGCACGGTATGGATGATCGGGAGTTAGTATCTGCATCAGATCCTTCGACCGTCTATGGTGGAATATATTTTAAGGGTCCCTGGGTGACCCCGCTTTCTCAGCGCATCCTAGAGTCTAGAGGTGACTCCTCTTTCTCGACTTTTGGCGTCGGGAATGGAGGATTGGCATTTGGTGGAGCATTTATCCTGGAGTCCAGAGGCGACTCCGCTTTCTCGACGGATGACGCCGGGAATGGAGGAATTTGCTATGGAGGAGACGTCCTCCAACGTGCGGTGATAAAAGAATTCACAATTAATCCTTAAAGAAACAAGGAAAGATTGGCACCTACATGATATGGTCACGGGACCTAACTATATCCCCAGACCTGGTGCAAGGAAAGAGAAAGTAATACACATTATGAGAACAAGAGAAAAGAAATAAAATCACACAACGCTCGAATGATCCCATAATGAGGATCAGGAGTATAACGTACCTATGCATACATATTATTATGTACATGATTGTTGTTGCGATACTAGCAGCTTGTTGAGCTTGGTTGTGTGTTTGATGTGGCTATGACGCCAGTATGTTATGCTTGGTTGCTTGTTGTTAACGCTTTGCTACCCTTGAGTGTGTATGAAACCATGATGTATTATGGCCTGCTCTACTGCTTTATTATAGCATGTAAATTGACTTAATAATATTCGACCAAGTAGTCGTGTAGCTCGGCAACATACGGGCTACACACGTTCATACTCAGCGTAGTTTGCTGAGTCCTTTACAACCCAATTTTTACAGGTATTGAGCTGGATGACAACGGAGCGTAGGCGGGATGGCTATCATGGGGGTAGTCTATCTGGGCATGACTTTTGAGTTGGAATAGTATGTTAGTGTATGGGATGTTACTAAACCCGGGTTGTACTTTTCGATTTATGATTTAGTAATTATATTGTAGACACTCAGTATTTGGAATTGTATTTTAAGCTGTATATGAGTTTTGTCTGAGGGCTGTTTCCAGTCATTCAGACCGTAACTGGATGTCGGTAGTATGGTTGTGTCAACCACATGGGTGGTTGGCGTCTGTGACACCCGGATGGAGTTTATACTGCTGCGTAGTTTAACCGTGATGTTGTTCAGGTGTGACGTTTGTATTACTGGATGTTTATTCAGCGGTGTTACATGTGAGGTTTTTATAAAAGTAGGGCCATATTGTGAAGTTTTTGTAAAAGCAGAGGTATACTTCACAACCATTCGTAAAAAAAAAATGGGCCTATCGTGAACTTTTTGTAAAATCAAGGACATAATGTGAACTTTAAAAAATAAAAAAATAACCGCTATAATAACCACTAACTTAAAAAAGTAAAAAAAAAAATTAAACTGTCAGGGGTACAAATGATCATTTCCCAAAGCACAGTCAACGTCTATTACCGAATCGTGATATCTTGTGAATTTTGAAACATTTTCGTGGCATATGAGGGACAAGTTTCAAAAAAGGTGTATATGGTGAATTATGAAACATTTTAGTGGCATAATGTGATTTTCCCTTTATTTTGTCTTTTACAATATAATTTCTTGTACGTTCATTTTTCATTCTGATGTCAATGTCTATTTTTTGAGGTAAAAAATAGATATACTATAGATTTTCCTTAAATAATCAAAGTCTAATTTTTAATTAAATTGTTAATTACTTGTAATTGTTCTCATAATTAATATTTTAAATGCAAACATGGTTGAACTTTCAATTTAACTAAGTTGTCAAAGTCTATTTTATAATTAACTTGCAAAAATGGACCTCTATTTTTATTTTTAACTATAGTACCAAAAATCACCTTGAGATCCTCGTTAAATTTTGTTTTTTTATTACTATATATTATTTGAATACTAAGAAAATTAGTGATTGTAAATTTATATTTTAAGCATATGTTTTAAAATTAATCGCTATTTATTATTGTATTGACTAAACAATTAATTATATTTTTATATAGCTACATGAATAAAAAGAGATTGCAAAAACCATATAAAATTTTGAAATATCTTGAACATTTTCCTTGAGAAAACAAGATCATCTTAAGTACAACACTTAATTTTAAGGAAAAATTACACCTTCCCCTTTTGACGTTTAGTGAAATTACATCTTGCACCTTTCGTTAGAACTGGTTTCTCTAACTTTTGTTCAATTTATGAGATGTTTAAATATTGATTAAAGTTGATTAAACTTTACATAGACGGTGCTAAAGTGTTATTTTTTGACCTATGTCATATAAGCTTACATGTGGCATGCGATCCAATAAATTCATGTTCAGAGTAAGTTTTTTTGTGTCGTGGCTACCGTAAGTTGGTTTTCTTTAATTTTCATTCAATTGAGGAGATGCTCAAACATTGTTCGTAGTTATGAAACTTTCCATGGACGATGTTAAATTGTTATTTTTTGGACCTATGTCAAATCCCAAGTTTTGTGAGTTCACATTTAACCTGTGAGACCCAATAAAAACATGCATGTTCAGCGTAAGGTTTGCCAAAAGCGTACTTTGAACATGCATATTTTCATTAGGTCTCACGGATCACATGTGAGCTTACAAAACTTGCGATTTTGCATAGATTCAAAAAATAACACTTTACATTGTCCATGTAAAGTTTCGTCAACTACAGACAACGTTTAAGCTTCTCCTAAATATCAAAAATTAGAGGAAACCAACTTGCACCTGAAATAAAAAGAAAATGTTTACTCTGAACTTGTTTTCATTGGGTTGCACATGTCACATGTGAGCTTATAAAAATTGGCGTTATAAGTTTGAAAAATAACACTTTGACGCAGTCCATGTGAAGTTAATCAACTTCGGACAGCATTTAAGCATCCCCTAAATTGAATGAAAATTAGAGAAAACCAATTTTGACCGAAGGTAACCAGATGTAAACGTCATGGGTAAGGAATTAATTTATAAAACCATGTGGGGGAAAAGTACATGCCCCACCCATGTAAGCATCCCCTAAATTGTTTTAATGTCTTTGAGGTTATATAATCAGTAATCTTTATAAAAAAGGGAAAAGTACATGCCCCACCTATGAAGTTTGATGAAATTACACACTCCTCCCACGAGGTTTAAAAAATTACTTTCCCTACCAGTGTGGTTTCCCTCATTTTACATCCAGTAACTTTTCTAATTTTTGTTCAATTTAAAAGATGCTTAAACGTTGTCCGGAATTGATGACACTCTATATGGATGGTGCTAAAGTGTTATATTTTGATCATATGTCAAATATTTAAGCTCACATGTGACCCGTGGGACCCAATGAAACATTGACATGTGAGCATATTTTTATTGGGTCCCACATGTCACATTTGAGCTTTAAAAACTTTAGATTTGTCACTGAATCAAAATATAACACTTTAGCATTGTCCATGTAAAATTTCATCAATTTCGAACAACGTTTAAGCATCTTTTAAATTGAAAAAAAATAGAAAAGTTGTTGGATGTAAAATGGGGGAAACCACGTGGGTAGGAAAAGTAATTTTTGAAACCTCATGGGTGGAGTGTAATTTCACCAAATGTCATGGGCGGGACATATAGTTTTTCCCTTATAAAAAAATTGGGAAATTTACATCATCCACCCATGATGTTTGGCGAAATTACACACCCCACCCACGAGGTTTCAAAAATTACTTTCCCCACCCATGTGGTTTCCCCTTTTTTACATCCGACAACTTTTATAATTTTCATTCAACTTAGGAGATGCTTAAATGTTGTCCAAATTTGATGAAACTTTACATGAATGATGCTAAAGTGTTATGTTTTGGTCCAATGCCAAATTCAAAATTTTTAAGCTCACATGTGACATGTGGGACCCAATGAACACACGTTCACTTGTCAGATGTTTTATTGGGGCCCACAGATCACATATGAGCTTAAAAAACTTTGGATTTCATGCCGGACCAAAATATAGCACTTTAGCATCGTGCGTGTAATGTTTCATCAACTTTGGACACCATTTAAGCATCTTTTAAGTTGAACAAAAAATAGAAAAGTTGTCGGATGTAAAAAAGGGGAAACCACATGGGTGGGAAAAGTAATTTTTGAAACCACACGGGTGGAGTGTGTAATTTCGCCAAACATCATGAGTGAGGGATGTAATTTTTCCAAAAATATTTAATGTACTATTTTGAAGTTCTCACTTGGTTTGTAGTCAAGCTTCACTAGTACAAAACATATCATTTTCTACGGTTTTTTGGGCTAAATTCAAACCGCCAAAAATAACACCGCCGAGTAAGAGGTTAGAAGTTTTTTCCGGCGGTTTTGAAACTGCCGAAAAAGAGCTGAATGAAACCTGAAATGACAGGGCTTTTTCCTCGATTCTTTCCTTTACCACCCTCGAAAATAGTGTGTTTTTTTAAAAAATGTTTTAGTTTGATTCCCACATTTATCTTAGCAACACATCTCACAAGATCTCTCCATCCCTCTCCATTCCAAACTATTACCAAGCACATACAAATCAAAGACATTATACATAATCTAGGTAAGAGTTGACTCTTCCATGACTTGGAAGGTCATTACAATAGTCCAAATAGACAATTTGGGTGAAATGGGTTTATAAGTGAAGTTAGGGTGAATTTAGGTGATAATAACCATCCTAGGGCGCTTTCCCTCCAAATCCATTAACAAGCAATTTTAGTTTCTATAGTCAGTTTGCAATTTCGTTTGAATCAATCCACTAAGCTTGCCACCGGCTAAACCCCCATTTTCATTATTGTTCTGTTACCAAATACTGAAGCTAGGGAGATAGATAGTCAATTTCCTAGTGGAATGACACTCTTTACTACTATTTCGATTGGGTCCACTTGCCCATATTTTGTGATATTGACCTACACATAATTTTCCTAACAGACGTCCTACCACATTGACAATATAACCTGAACCCGAAGTTCTGCTTTATCCATAATTTTACACACTTTATTTTACTTACTTCACGTTATTTTTAATTCACAAAAAAAAACAATGGCAACCCCCTAATTTCCAATTCTTTTTAGGCCTAGACTTATTTTACTTTTAAGTCCCTCAGTTTGATACCCAATAGCTTACTTTATTCTTTGTACTACTATGACTCAGATTATTTGCAACCTGTAGACATTTAATTTACTAATTTCTAGAATTTTGTAGTTTTTAGTAGGTCAAATTGTTCGTTTGTAGGTAGAAAAGCCATAGAGGCTATAGTCAAACTACCGGAAGTCGGGTCTCCGATAAATCACCAGAAGAATTCTACCGAAAGAATATCCTAGCTCGATACAATAGGAAATATCTTGGGCTAGATGTACAAGTGGCCAAGTTGTATGACAGGTTGTCTAAAAATAACTAATAGGCAAGTGACACATAGATATAAAGAGGTTGAGGAAGTCTGATTCTAAGATGACTATAACTAGTAGTGAAGAATGGAATTTTTAGGTGGGTTGGAGCATTCACCCAAATAGAGGTCTTCTACAATTGTAATATCAATAAAGATATCATTATCGATAGTGGATGTTGGCCACATTGGTTGCGCCACTATAAATCTGTTGTGAGTCTGCTTACTTGTTTTACGATTGATTAGATTAAGAAATGAATATCTTCTTGATTGTATAGCTTGCATTAAAGAAAGAATTATATTAGCATAATTCTTTGCAACTTAGAGAATTTGGGAAGAACTCGAAGAACATCGAGAATACAACCAGAGAGAAGTTAGATTTTGGCCCTCTGGGATTGGATCTAAGATAGAATCAGGTCTAGACAATCGTGAAGACCCAAGTGTGCAATCTATACTTTCTCATTTGGCGTCGTCTTTGGGAAACAATCAGTAGATAAAAAACCATGAAGACCTGCGAGTGGAAAGCCAAAAAACATAATCAATCTAGGAATGGAGTTTTACGATTGCAAGTGAGAATTTGAGAAAAGATGCTCCTGAAACAAAAAGGACCATTGAAAACTCAAGCAGTCGAGCCTTCGATGATCTCCAATCAAAACAATGGTATACCACAGTACAAAAACAAGAAGGACATGAAGGAAATAAACCTCAAGATGGAACAAGTGGTGGAAGTTTGAGAAAAACAAAATCACGAATCGCCAAAGGATAAAACATGAGAGAACGATGCCCTACGTTGAGGATGCAGGGTCGTAAAAAATTTACCAGCAAACCAGGTCGATCAACCAAGAATCAACATGGTGGAGAAAATTCATGAAGATACGAAGACATTACCTCATCAATAAGAGGAACAGAAGCCAGATCCAATGAAAATAAATCAGGCGCTCATTTCTTAACTTCTATGTTCCTTTTATCTTATGAAAGTGTACGTGTGCTTCTTTGATAAATGATTTGATGAGGGTTCCAGTAGTCTGGAGCTGGAGCATATCACCAAAAGTTTATCTTCTCTAAAAGTTTATGTCAAAATTTACACAGAGGAAAGAAAAACTTGACTATCTCATTCAATGGAGGAAGATCGGTGTTTCAGAGAGCTGCACTGAGAGTCGAGAGCAGCAGCTTGGAGAAGGAAGAACTAAAGAATAAAACCCTAAGTTGAGAGAGATTATACTCGACCGGTTCTCTCTGTACTAAAACCTGGACCAGAACCGAGTTATCTCTCGTATTACAATATGCAGTTTTTACATAGGGGAAACCTAATACACACTAGGGGAAGTTACAATGTAACAGAAAATGGGATGTAACATAACATATCTCTAATAGTTTATGCTGAATTTTTTCATATCCCATTCTCGGAAGTCTCTTATTGATAAATCAAGCCCATCTTTCAGAAGAGCAATAAAGGGGCAAGAGAAGTATTAAGGGTTACATATTCTAGGGAATCAAGCAACGAACACCAGCAAGAAGGCCGATCATCACCTATGTAGCCTGGAGCCAATATCTGACCATCGTCGCATGACCAGAACATCAAAGAAAAATTATTGGACAATTAGAAATATGGTAGCCCATCATCGAATGAAGTTAAACTGTCACAACCATCGTCACATGGATGGCGGAAGAATGCCCATCATCGAATGGAAGACTATCAACGTAGTCACATGATCATTAGGTGTGGGACGCCACACCGTACTTGTACTTTGGAAAGGTATAAATCAAGTCCCATTATTTGGCTACATAAGTAAAAAGGGGAATATAATGTTCTCTTGCCCTTCAAAGTGGCTTCCTTATTATTAATATTCCAAAGGACATAGAAGAAAGATACCCTTCCTCTAAAGAATTCTTTCAACGATATTGATCTACGAAGGTCCTCAAGACAATCTTGCGGAAGCATGAGGAACTTGTAAAAGGTTTTTAGATTATTAAACAAAAACAAAAGCTCCTAGATAGCAACCATTCTTGCAGGAATGCAAAAACTCCATCAAAAGAGTAAGTTCTAGGTGGTGGCAACGACAAAATCTAACACTCATACTTTGAATAAAGCTATCTACTTTACCAAAGTCATGAAGATAAAAAAACATCCTTGCAATAAAGAAGAGCACCATATACACCATCCAAGCATGAGTTTTTTTTGCATCCCAAGACTTCTATATTTCCTATTCAAAGATCAAGATCTATTACTAATATAACTTCTTTGGAAATACACCTTTATGTCCGGAAGAAAAAGCTCACTAATCTCACCATGACACTCCAGGACACTCTTTTCCAGAGATTTCTTCTGGAAATAAAGATAAAGGTATTTAAAATTTAACCAAAAGGCTCCAAACATGTTCTTTTAAGAAGAAAAGCAAAAAAATGCAAGAGACAAACAAATTTCCTCCATGCCAAAAATGGGGCAACAAACAACACTATCAAGGATGACAAAATACAAGTATAATTAACAAAGTGATTAATTTAAATAAATAAGTATAATTTGCATCATTTTATACATTAGCAATCAACTTGAAGCTTTGGAAGAAAATAAAGAGGTGAGTTGTGAAAAAAAAGGTGAGAGATTTATATGATGACACTCTTGACATAGTAATTTATAAACGACAATTATTTTAACATATTTGATCCAATAATACTAAACTTAACATAATTTGAGTCTTTATCTTAGTCAAATAGGTTTATTTTCTTCACTAACGTCACTCTTCTCTATTTTTCCCCATTCACACCCGTATCTCAACCCTCACCCTAATATCAATCATGATCTGCTCATTCACCCACCTTCATCAGTGCTATCGGGCACGCCGTGTGCCTGGGCAAAGTCATACGACCCGCGTCAGGGTTGTCGTCGCGCCCCAGCACCCAGTCAATGTCGAGCACCGCGCTCCTCACGCTTGGGTCTATGTCGCGTGCCTCGCCTTTGTGTCATCTCGCACGCCCCTGCCCATACCTTTGCACAACTCATTCACCCACCATAATTTTTGTTTATCTTGCAATTTCATAGATGAAGAGACTCAACAACATGGGTTGAAGTCAAAGGGTGAGACTTGTGCTTGGTCCTTAGTCATTTTGTATATGCCTGGATACTTTTCCAATTTTTTCTTTATGTTCCTTTTTACTTATATGGGCATAGGAAAATTATTGGTATAGTATACTGGTATTGTCATTAGGTTTGATCATTTACTTTTGTTTGAGTAATATCTTTACCTCTCTTTTGACTTATGTAACTATAATTGTAAGTAGCATATGTTTGTAATGTATCCTTGATTTTACTTATCAAGAAAAACATAAGAACAAATCAATCCTATAATAATTAATTAATTACTAATGGGTATGTTCTATTTCATCCTCCTCACCTGCTATAATTAAATGTAATATATTCATTCGGGTCACATTTGATATATTCATAAATGTAATATATTCATTCGGGTCACACTAGATATATCATTCGGGTCACAATGGATTTGGTTCAGGTTCAGTTCGATTCGGTTGATTTTTGGTTTGGGTCACTTCGGATTTAGGTCATCATTGGGTTATGGGTGACTTTGATCAGTTGATTTTGGTTTGGGTGACTTTAGTTCATATGGTAGAGGATTGTGGTTTACTTTTGGTTATACAATAATACGATTCGTTTTGGTCCGGGTCAGCTTCTTTTGGATTTCGGATCATTTTTCAAGTTATAGTTTACGGTTGAGATTCGAGTTCAAAATAGATTGATTCGGTTCAGTTTTTAGGGTTTGGATCACTTTTGTCAGGTTTATTTTTTCAGCACTCAGAGCTTAGTCACTCCGTCTTCATACTTTCAACTAGTAAAATCCACCGTTGCACCACCATGGATTATACCAATAATGCTGAATTTGGAAATTCCCGGTCGCTGTGCTACTTTCATGGTTGTTACATTATAGTTCACATTTAACTATAGCTGATCAATCCAAACACCATCACACTCTAACAGAAAAAAAATGAACAAATATGTTTAGTTTTGGATTCAAACATCCTAGAAACATCAAAACCAAAACTATTTTTTATGGTTTCTCAAAATGAACAAATATGTTAAAAGCAAGTGAGTTTTAATTTCTAGACTTTAGATTCAAAAATAAAAAGGAAAATATAAAAACATCTACTCAGTCAAATCCTAAAGTGAATCATCCAAACATATTTGGAAAGCTACAAAACCACATATTATAAACATCCAGCGAAAACTTGTAATTTATCAAACAAAAACTAAGTTGAAAAAATGTAGTCACGGAAGGGAGAGAGAGAAAAAATCTCTATTCTCTCTCTTTGTTTTCTTCCCTTTTGTTTTGTTTTTATTGGTTCCTGTAGCATGCAAAATCCATAGTCATGCTCTTACCAAGCTCATTTGCTTCCACATTTCACTCAACGATTGCTCTCAGTCATGGTTCCATCGCCATCCTCATCTTCAATCTCCATTGCCCTTCATTTTTCTGACATCTGGTGTCCACCACCTCCCAGATCTTGCTTGCCTCCGATTTTTGCGTCAAGATCTAGTGCAGATCTAGATGTTGTTGAGACCTTCTCATCGCTGTCACGTTGTCTCCTCAGCGTTGTCGCTAGGTTGATGCCCCTGCTGCCGCCATGCTGCCTCCTTTCTGTCGTCGCTGCCGCCTGCCGTCGTCATCAGTGTTGCCTTCATTTTGCATGTTTACTCTTTTGCCTCTAAAAATAAGGTAGTTAGTCCTATGTTTGGCCCCAGTGGCTATGTCTTGTTAGCTTGTGATAAGATGAATCTGCTCTCGGTTAGTATCATTACCAATGTCTCATTTATGGTCACCTACAAGAAATTAGTGTAATAATGACACTTATTTTATATCACATAAACTAAACGTAATGTAATTTTATACTTTTAAAAGTGTCTTCATTTTTTATTACATTTTAAAATGCAACTATATTTTAGTTAACACTTGTAAATGTCACAATCATTCCCATTTTTTATTAGTAAAACATAGTATAGTGGCAAGTGTCCTCCTGCTAAATCTCTAGGCGCTAAATATTCAGTCACCGCCAAAATTATTGTTTGCATATACTATTTTCAAGGAAAATATTTTTTTTATGAAAAAGTAGACAGAAGATTGGTATTTATATTAATTGCTCCGTATTGCTGTATCACTCCAAAAAGCACCCAAATTAACTATCCGGCCAAGGAAGATAAACATTTTAGGATATAAACTAATTGCCTTCTAATTCTGATTTTGAAGATAAAGTTCTACCGATTTAGGGTTTCTACTAATTTGCTTCTAATTATGCTCCTGTGAGGTAAAATTGCTACCAATTCAATGTGAAGGGCGCGCGCAGCTGTATCCAAGTAGAAAAGAGGAGTGGAATCGTGTTGGCCGCTTTCCCAAGTCAGTTGTAGGCGGCTAACTTGAATGTTATAGATTGTTGATGAAATTATATGTCATCAGGTTAGACTTAAGGAAATGGAATAGTGAGAGAAGCTCCCTCCTCTCTCTATACACTTCTTCTGCATCTACCATGGGTAGAGGACGCAAGCCAAAGAATACTGTGCCATTGCCTACTAATCATGTCATGCCTAAAAATCAAACAATGCCGGTGGTTGCATCAGGGGCCCCTAAGAAGGCACTGAATTTTGGAAGCAAGGAGAATGAATCGGCAAAGGCTGTGGTGAAAGAGTCGAATCAAAGTGGAGAATTTGAGGCATTTGAGGAATTACAAAAATCGGGTTCAAAGGGGAATGAGATTGATATTAGCAAGGCTCCTCAATTCAAGAAGACTTGGAGTGAAGTTGTGGATAACAATAGAGATTGAGATTTATGTATGAGGCTGGATGGATTCCAAGAGGATGATTCCCCGATCCTCAAATTCTCAAAGGAGGAAGTTAGGTCTGAATGTGAGTTTTGGCAGAATTCACTGGTGGGAGCGGTCCTTGGGTTTCAGTGCTCCTATGTGATGATGGAGAAGTTTATCCAATGAAAATTGGAGAAAATTACAATCCCCAAGATCTACTTGAATGATGCTGGTGTTTTCATTTTTCGATTTGAGAAGCCAAAGGATATGATGAATGTTATTGAAGGAGGGCCGTGGTTCTTTAGGGGCAACCTTTTGTTGGTCTTACAGATGTGGAAGCCTGGTTGTAAGTTAGATTTGGATAACTTGACCTCTATCCCTGTCTGGATCAAACTTCCGAATCTGGATCTACAATTCTGGTTGCAACGAATGCTGGGGAGAATTGCCAATAAGGTAGGTAAACTATTATGGCTGATAAGCTTACTGTGTCCAAAGATAAAATTGGTTTTGCTTGAATTCTTGTTGATATTGATGCTAGGAGTAGACTGTTGGAGGAAATCATTTTACAGGATGGGGATGGGAAAAGATTTATAGAGAGGATTGTGTATGAGTGAAGGTCGTTGCACTGCAACTTTTGTAAATGCTTTGGTCACTCATTAGTGCAGTGCCAGAAAAAGAAAAGTAGTGAGGCTAAAGGAAAGGAGAAGGAGGGTCGGAATGGAAAGTGCACAGGTGAGGAGAATACCAAGGATGCTCCATGTTTACAGAAGGAAGGTGCAAATGGTGTTGTGATAATATACCCACCTGGTTTACAAGATATGGCTGGGTGCAGTAAGAAGATGGAGAATCAAGAGGGGTAGACTATAGTGGGTTTGAAGAAGAGTTCAAGATTTGGGAATAGTCAGTAGTATGTTGATAGAGGTGGGTGAGTTTTAAAGAGGTTGGTAATAGACTTCCTAATGGGTAAGCTTCATATTGCCTCTTGGAATATAAGAGGGTTGAATGCCCTTAATAAAAAGACTAGAGTAGAGAATTTTTAGCTGGAAATAATGTGAGTCTGGTGGATTTGATAAAGACTCGAATAAGGAGTAACAACTATGAGAAGGTGCTGGATTGGTTCAAAATTAAATGGGACTATTTATCTAATATTGATCGAGATAAAAACTGCTGGATTTTGATACGTTGGGATAGGAATTTATGGGATGTTGAGTGCTTGGGTTACTCTAACTAAGCTATGCACTACAGAGTGTTGTCTAAAAACAAGGAAATCAGATTCTGTTGGTCTGCAGTTTATGCTGCGAACCAGTGTCTGGCTAGATAGGAGTTATGGAGGGATCTTAAGTCCATGAATCTGTCTATTATAGAGCCTTGGATCCTCATGGGAGACTTTAATAGTTTATTGAAGAGTGGTGAAAAATCAGGTTACATCTCTGTCAGTACAGAAGTGGATGAGCAGTTTGTAAAATGTGTAGAGGAGATAGATATTCATGACTTAAAGTTCTCTGGAGCCTTTTTCACTTGGTCTAATAGACATGTAAAAGACCCTAAATCAAGAATCTACTGTAAGCTTGATAGAGTTTTAGTGAATGACAAGTGGATTTGCACTTTTCTGGATTCACATGCAGAATTTTGTTCGCCTGAAATTTCTGATCATTCACCAGCTCTGGTCTTATTGGACAGTGAGTGTAGTAGAAAGCCTAATTTGTTCAGATTTGGAAACATCTAGGCTACAGATGGTGACTATCAGGACTTGGTGAAAGATTGTTAGGGGATGGAGGTTGCAGGGTGTCCTATGTTTAGGATTATACAGAGGATGAAAGTTGTGAAGGATAAACTGAAAAGGTTGAACTCTTTTAAGTTTGGCAATGTAAAGAGGAAAGTAGAGATTAGCAGAGATAAACTACTCACAGTTCATATGAATATTCAGAGCAGCCCGTTTGACAGAGAACTGATAGGAGAAGAAAATGCTCTATTACTGGAGGATAATCAAAACATCAGTATGCTTCACACTCAAATATCACAACAAGCTCAGATTGATTGGATACAGCTTGGTGATGAATCTAGCTCATACTTTTATAGAATGATGAATTCTAGGAGGCACTCCTCTAAAATCCATCTTCTTTATAATGAGTCTGGAGTGAAATTGACAAAGGAGGAGGAGATATCAGAGCATATTATTGATTTCTTTTAGAAGCTCCTAGGGAGTAAGATGAATAGAAGAGTAAATTGTGACCAGAGAGTTTTTGATAAAGGTGAATCAGTCTTTGGAGAGAGGAATGATAGACTTGTTATGCCTATAATATACAAAGAAATTTGGGATGCCTTTAGCTCCATTAAAAACTCTAAAGCCCCTGGGCCTGATGGGTTTAGCTCACTGTTCTATAAGTCTACTTGGCATATTCTGGGGAAGGATGTGATTACAGCAGTCAAGGATGTGTTTGAGAAGGGGAAAATTATGAGATAGATCAATGCTACTCTTATTTCTCTGGTACCCATGGTGGAAAACCCTACGGTAGTCAAAGATTTAAGACCTATAGCATGTTACAACATGTTATACAAAATCATTTCAAAGATTATAACAGCTAGACTGAAAGAGCCTTTACCTGAGATTATTAGTGACTGTGAGGGTGCATTTGTATCTGGTAGACTTCTCGCTCATAACATGCTGCTATGCCAAGAAATAGTTCAAGGATACAAAAGGAAAAATATCTCTCCTCGATGTGCATTTAAAGTGGATATCCATAAAGCCTACGATAGTGTAAGCTGAGAATTTTTGGAAGTGGAGCTCTCTGGTCTTGGCTTTCATAAGAAGTTCATTTGCTGGGTTATGATTTGTGTCTCTATCCCAAGCTATTATGTCTTGATTAATGGGCAATTGAGAGGGTTTTTCAAGGGTGAGAGAGGGCTCAGGCAGAGAGACCCTCTCCCCCCCCCCCTTGTCTTTGTCCTATGCATGGAATATCTGAGCAGGAAACTGTCACTAGTACAGGAGAACCCTGATTTTAATTTTCACCCCAAATGTAGCAGAATTGGGTTGAATCACCTTTCTTTTGCTAATGACCTCGTGATCTTTTGCAGAGGGGATGTGGGCTCTATAAAGATCATTAAGAATATGTTAGATAATTTCTCTTATGTATCGGGACTAACGGTTAGTAATCAAAAATGCAAGGTGTTTTTTGGTGGAGTTTCAGATGACGAAAAGGAGAGGATTTTGAATGTGTTGGGATTTGAGGAAGCTAATTTGCCAATTAGATACTTAGGTGTCCCTCTCTCATCTTAGAGGTTATCCTCTGTAGATTTTTTGCCTTTAATAAATAAGATTACCTCTCGAATCACTCACTGGGCTGCTGGAAGGTTAAGCGATGCTGGCAGACTGCTGCTAGTTCAAAGTACACTGATGACTATCCAGTGTTTCTGGTCTAATATTTTTTTTTGCTCCCCAAGCATGTTATACAACTGAATGAAAGGAGATGTATGGTCTTCCTATGGTGTGGTGGTGAGACGGGCAAGAAAGCTCTGGTGGCATGGAGTAATCTATGCAAACCTAAGAGTAATGGTGGTTTGGGAATCAAAGAGGTTCTGTCATTGAACAAAGCTGCTACGATTGCCATTTTACTGAGACTTAATGAAGGTGATGATTACACATTGAGAAATGAAAGTATCTGGGTGGTTAAATATAGAGGAAACCATGCCTATTGGTGAAAGGCTTGTCTGTAACTTAGAGATGATATCAGTGAGAATAATTTGGCAGCTTCACTAATGGAGATTAGTGGTACGTAGAGAAAGATTGCCATATTTGATGTGTTTAATGTTGTATGCCCTGCTCCTCCCAAGGGTGAGTGAGAAAAAATCATATGGAATAACTTTTGCACCCCTCATGCCTCATTTGTCTGGTGGCTTACGTGCCATAATAGACTAGCCATAAAAGATAGAATGAGGAGATGGAATGTAGATATAGATGAGAAGTGTGTATTCTGCAACAGAAGAGAATCCTGTGACCATCTATTCTTTGATTGCGCCTTCAGTCTTGTAGTGCTTCAAGTAGTCCTTCATAGATGGCTGAAATGCAAACTCCCTTGGGCCTTCTCTGATTATATGTTTAATCTCTGGAAATCTAAAGGCAAAGGTGGTTTCTTGTACAAAATGAGAGCTGCTGCAGTTGGAGTGGTGCTATACCACATTTGGAAAACAAGAAATGAGTTCATCTTTTCCGGTACTGCTATAGATTAGAGGAAATGTATATTGGATGTGCAAGATGAGTTAAAGTTGAGATGGGGAAAGTTCAAGTTTCCCCCTTCTAGGAAAACTAACAGAGTGCTATTATGCTTTGGGTTAAGCGAGTTTATAGGATGATGTAATTAGGGAGTTGGCCCTGCAGCTTGTTGCAGGTAATATTGTAAATGTATCAGTTTTTGTTCTAATATAGCTTACCTTTCATTCAAAAAAAAATTATATGCCCTCACAGATATATTTCTGCTGTGGGTAAGTTTTCCTTTATCAATAAACTTTGTCTTGGATTTAAGTTCTCCTCCACTATTTCATGCTTATATTGGATTTTTGCCATTCATCAACAATCTATAACCGTTAGGGATAAATTAGAGATGTTGCTATCGTGTTTTGGTTAGTCATCTTGCTTTAAGTGTGTGTGAAGTTGAGAATATTATGAGATGTTTCTTCTTTACTCGTGGGAAACAAACTGGTGAGAAACAAAAAATACTGAACAACAAGAGCCATAAGACAAATGATAATCATACATGATAATAGATTCTCTGGTGGTGGCAAAGAATGTGGACATAAGCTATATATCACACATGTTTTATATTAAATTTGTACTGGTATCCCTATGGTAACCAGATGGAGAATACTAAGGTCTTTGGAAAATATTCTAGACCCAACTATAACTTAAGTCCAACCACACCAGGTAGTCCAACGATACAGCTCTTGCCTTCTTGTAATCTTTCTCAGCAATTTCACAAGCTAGCTTTGCCTACAACACATCAAACAAAAAAATTGGAAAAATATTAATTAGATTCTTTAGGAAATTAAATTAAAACATTGTAAGTTTTTCCCATGTTGTGCAATTGTATTGATGGTTATACGTAATGTTTACCTAACCAACAACAGTTAAGCCATCAGCCAAAAGGGAAGAGGTCATCCAAACCTGTAAACAAATTTGGAAAACATCCATAGGAATGGATCCCAACCTTGCTACCATGGATGTTGTCACATTACACTTATCGTGACTGTAATAACCCTTATTAGGAATAGAAATCCTGTAAATCAAATACACTAGATATTAATATATACTTTTTTTCATTGGTTGAACTAACTAAATTTATCAAAGTAATCAAGAAAAAAAGAGAAGAAGAAGAAAGAAACCATTTTTCAAAAATCTTCTAAACTGTATAGCATTAGCACTAGGAGGCACTACATTAAATTTCTTCATCAAATTCCATAACTAAATGAATGGCATGAAGCATAGGCGGGTCTAGGAGGGGGGCTAGGGGGGCTAGCCCCCCCCCCCCCCCCCCCCCCCGATTTTTTTTGAACCCCCTAAAAAAATTCCTGGATCCACTACTGGCATGAAGTATTTGTTGTTGCTAAAAATCAATAAGAAATTGTGAGCCACTATATAAGTATGATAGATAGAGAATTCAGAAGATAAAGTAACTTGACAATCAATCAAATATATAAACTTTTTATATTATAAGCATAATTAATTAATATACATTCATACTTGTAGCATAAAGGGGAGTTTTAGTATATTTACATCCTCTAAAGATGCCTTGCATAGCTAGGGAGATAAGAACAACAAGGGAGCCCAAAGCCAATTCCTCAAAATACCAAATAAACCCCATTCTGCTCAAAATTGTTTTTCACCCCAAACTTTCTCATATTTATGGTTTAACCCCACAAATTTTTCAAACCTTCCAAATTCACCACAATTCTTTCCTTAATTCAATTTTTAACCTTTTCTTTCTCTTACTTGGTTAAAACCCTAACTACATCTAGGTTGACCGAATCCCAACTGCATACACCTAATTTTTCTAAAATTACAGTTTGGGCCCACAAGTTTTCCAAGGTTTAGAATTTATTCCTAATCTTACTCCAACTTTGGCCTTTATTGACCTTTACCACTCTAACCTTTATCTTTCTAAATCTCTCACATATCCTATTAGTCATATAATTACTTAATCATCCTTTTAAATCATCCTAACAGCTTATAACACCAGATTCTCACATCTAACATAATACCAATATAACCTACGCTTTTAAAAGCATTAAATCTTAGGGGTATTTCAGTCTACCCCTTCAAAGGACTTCGTCCCGAAATCATCTCTCTTAATCAATGTCCTAAGGAATCAAGTCTCACTAGGTTACCCCAATCAATCCAATAAAATGAATCAAGTCTCGATAGATTATATACCTATCCTACTTATATCTATCCGATATAGCACTAACGATTTCTATCCACATAGCCATGACCCATGGCACCAACAAATCCTGTAATATAACAGTCATATCTAGCACATAGCCAACATTTATGGCATCACTATCACTAACAATATCTCATAGTAATTTATATCATTCACCATAACTCACATACACTTATATAATAGTGCATAAGAACTAGCACTGGATACTTGACTCTCATAGAGTCCTTTAACTCTCTTGTGGTCTCCCATTTGTCGTGGTTGAACAGCAAAACCTTGACCATATTGTGCGTCTTGTTTCTAGTCTCTTTCGTCTTTGAATTGAGGATGCAAAACAATATCTCGTCATATCTCAAAGCTAGGTCTAGCTCTAGCCTCTCAAACTCTAAAACATGCGAAGGATGAGGTACATACTTCTTCAACTGGGAGACATGAAACACATTATGTACTCTCCCGAGCCCTGCAGGTAAATCTAACTTGTAAGCTAATGAGTCCACTTGCTCCGTGATAGCATACAATTCAACGTACTTAGGGCTCAACTTGTCATTCTATCCAAATCTAAAGGCACACTTAATGGGTGACACACTAGATCTCTCAGCAGTAAACTCTAGGTCTCTCCTTCTAATGACTGCATGGGATTTTTGTCTGTCTCGAGCTGCCTTCATATTTCAATGAATCTGTAGGACATCCTCCTTTACCTGCTCTAGTTACATAGGCTCTAAGAAAATGTTCTTCTCACTAGTCTCGTCCCAACACATTGGTATGATTGTTGTTGTAGGAAAATTCGATCAAATGTAATCGGTCAATCCAGCTCTCCATGAAATTCAAGACGTATGCTCGAAACATGTCCTCTAAAGTCTGTATGGTTCTCTTACTCTGACCATTTGTCTAAGGATGAAAGACCATACTAAGCTCCAACTTCGTATCTAAAGCCTCCTGTACTTGCCCCCAAAACCTGGAAAAGAATCAAGAGTCTTTGTCTGAAACATGATGTGTCTGATGATCTCCTTCTAGAAGAGATCGGCTATCTTAGGAACCTTCCAAGTGTCCTTCATAGGTATAAACTTGGTCACCTTTGTCAATCTGTCGACAATGATCCATATCTAGTTCAGTCCTCCTTTAGTGAGTAGGAGACCGACTAAGACTTCCAACAAGGAATAGACATAGACTACACTAATCCGTCGGGTCTCCAATACTCGAACTTGGCCTTCTGGCAAGTCAAGCATCAAGTCACGAACTCAACTACATCTTCTTCATCCCGCTCAACTAGAAGTATACCTTCAGATCCTTGTACTTCTTGTATGATCCTGGGTGGTTGGATAAAGATAAGCAGTGAACTTTCTGTAATATTTTCTCCTTCAGGTGAGGAGTAGACTTATGAATACACAATCTGTCATTCAATCTAATCATCCCATCATCACTGAGTCGGAAGTAATACTTCTACCCCTCAAAGGTACACTCATTCAACTTCTGCTTAATACTCTACATGTACTAGTCAATCTCCTGAGTACTGCGTACCACATCAACTAGGCTGATGCCCGCTAAGATAGCGCATAATGAGTGTGCTCTGCCGTTCAGGGCATCAACTAACCCTCCTTATACTTCAAATCAATATCGTAGTCATTCAAGAGCTCGACTCATCGCCTCTGTCTCATGCTGAGCTCTTTTTGTGTGAAGAGATGTTGTAAACTCTTATGATCGAAGTAGATAGTGATTGTCACTCCATATAAGTAGTGGTGCAAAATCTTCAATGTGAAGGCCACTATACGAGGGGATTGTACATAGTAAGGCTTGCTCCTGGTTGTTACGGCCCAAAAAGAAGTAATAGTAGTTCGCTAGTTTCTGTGTGCTTCTTTGCATCAAATGCAAATATGTGAACCATGTAATTTCTATACTGAAGAAAATATAGCGGTTGGCCCGAGTGCTCCAACTTCTGTGCCAGTAGCATGGCATCTACATATACCCGTAAGATCTGTTAAGTATAGCCATTATCCCTGAGCTTCCCTACTATTAGTAGAGAATGCAAGTGTTCTTCGCTAAAAGAAAGCAAGAGTTTACTTCAATGCGCTTCTCCTCCCGCCTTCCATCAGGTGAATATAAGAATTTCCTTCAAAACATCCAACTAGTCACTGGCATTTGCATTGATCCTATCAATGAACAGGATTCATAGTTTTCGCAAGTGTTGTTGTATCTTCACTTTGTACCTTCTGGTTGAACTCAAACTCACCTTTTCCGCTTTTAGTCGAACAAGCATGAATTTGCTTGCCACTTAAGTGTCGTTCGGTGGCAAGCGGTTGAATTTGCTGGACATTAAGGTGCACATTAATCTCATTGCAATTTGCCGCGATTAAGCCATAGCTTCCATTTCAGTGTTCGTTGAGCACATTTCACATAAGCACCTTGTTTCTGCAGAAAAGACTATTACACCCTTATCACCACCTTCAATGGTGTTTCGTCTGGAAATTGTTCTATTTGATTCATCAGTTGAAATAGAGATTGAGGAGATAGGGTTTGATGGGCATACGGTTGCACAACAATAAAATGGTACAATTTGTCTTCATTTTTGAACGAGCGGTACCATTAGAGTGACAGTTCTCCATCGACCTGCACTTTCGAACCAGCAACAACAAATATACCATGAATTCCAAACTTGTTGATTCCATTTTTTTTCAATACGTGGCAGAGTAGGGTTGATAGTTGATAACAGGAAAACGATGAATGACGGTGAGTAATTCTATGGGGAGAAGGTAGAGCATAGCGAAGTTGGCTGAATATTTTGGGGGTAAACTCGTAATCCCAATTTATGTTAAATGCTCCAAATCACCTTAATCTATGACTTTTGATGTCCAGCACCCTGGTAAAAGTCAGGCCTTAATTGTTGTGTTTCGTGAAAAGCCCACGAATTGTCGGTATTGAACGGACCCTTAGAGTTCTCCCAGAGTTCTCCCGCCTGTTTTCTCCTGTGTATATAAGCTTTTGACATCTTAGCTTCATGACAACCAGCAACAGTGATAGAAAAAGTGCAAGGTATATATATACCTAGCTCAGTCAGTAATTTCTAAAAGCATAAGAAAATCCTGATAAACCTGGCAGCATTTTTTTATCAGGATAAACCAGGCAACATTTGATAATACTATCTTGAATTCATCCATAAATAACGACATGTGTTCATTCTTTAATCTAAAAGTTCATGTGCAACTATTTGGGCTGGTATATTAAGCCAGAAAGAAAGACTAACCCCATCAAAGAAGCTTTTTTTTCGTGATGGTAGTCGCAAACCAGTAGGTTTTACAGAAACTAGACTTGGAGAAGACCCGTTTCCAGCTGCGGCGAACTTCTTGGCAAATGTTCGTTGTAATTTCCCTGCTTCTCCAGTTTCATACTTAGTTGAAGTTTTCTCGATAGGTTGTACCAACAAGTCCAGAGCGGTAGAAGTTGTATCCTTATTGGCTCCATTATTCGTACTGGAACTATCTGGTGAGATATTACTACCCTTCTTCTGATTCCCACTTACAGTTAATGATGATGACGCTGATGACCGTTCATTCACAGAGCTGACAGGTGAAGAAACACAACAACCGTCCTTAGTAGATGACTTCACACGAGCCGAGGGACGAGGAGGTGTACCAGCCTGAACTTTTCTACCCTTCACTAATCCAACTACTGGTAGTGGTGTTTTTTGTTGTGAGCTCGGTGAAGGCAATTTCACCATTTTATTATCTGTCTTCATTAGTGTGGAAAACTATGATGTACGATGATGATTCTCAGATGAAGAACTACGAGAGCTGTCACAAGAAGAACGAGGGCTTGCTGACAGCTGATCCAGGAGACGATTTGGTAGATGATATAGGCTTTGACACCATGCTTCTTGGATTACCAGACTGAGAATCATTCGACACTTTTCCGTCCCGTGTTGTATAACCAGCTAATCACCCATGAAATAAGACCTGAACGTAGAACATAACGAACACGAGGTTCTAAATTATGCACCTTTGTCGGAAAATTTTTGTTAAAATATCGATCTCATAAAAAAAATTACATGCAGTGGTCTTTTTTGAAAAAAAATACACGGATGTGCTAAACCAGTGTGAAGAAGCTGCCTTGGGGTAGGGGCAACTTGCCAAAAACCGCCCCGGGAGCAAGGCAGCTTCTGCATTTTTCTGCTTGAAGCTGCCCTGGGTCTATGGCGGCTTCAGGCAAAAATGTCAAATGCCTTGAAACTAGGGTGGCTTCTGTGCATTGTAGTCCAGGAATTTTTTTTCCAACTTTTGAATCATTCGTGTAATGCTTTAACGATTCCAGAACTTGACCAAATTTTGTACGACGATAGTTGAACCATATGGGACCCACGTGAGTTCATATAAATGGCACCAGAGTTAACGTTTTCTCGGTTTTGAACTTTTCAGGTAATGTCATATTTTATGTTATTAACCAGTTTTGTACTGATATTAAAGTCCTATGATGTATTTGCAACCATTATAACTTCTTACGGGGCCAAGACGACTTCATTGGATTGGTCATTGAGCTAGCGTTTTTTCCAATTTTTAGTGAACATGTTCGTTCACTAAAAATTGTAAAACGACAGTCAAACACCCATAGCTTGGTATACCTGGCGTTCACATTGCCCCAGTCCACCTCTACCCGTCCGGTTCGCTTTTGATTGTGCAGCTTATCACAATCCAGTAGCAATGCTGGTATCGGTTGATCACGTCCAAATTGTCTCATCACTCGATTTGGCAGATGCCCCTCGACTATGTTAAGGATTAGTGGTACAACTACAGTGGCTGTTTCTAGTGGGGCATCACCGTTTGTTTGCCAGACCCACTGCAAAATTAAATAACAATAAATATTTAAGGCGCATAAATATCAGGAATTACATAGTTGTTCATAGGTTTGTAGTTCAATAACACTTACGCGATCATCAGTGAGTGGAACTGGGATAGAATCAATGACAGCACGAGCAACCTGCAACTTACTTGTTTTCACCATTGGATTATCCCAACTACAAGTGAACACATACAAAGCTCATTAAAACATAATGATAAGAAGTGCAGTGCATTTATTAAATTAAATGTAATATATCATTTCTTGCACTTACGCGTAACCGATCACATCTTCTGTATCAGTAGGTTTTTTTGGAACTAAAAAAAGGCAGGGAGTCTAGCATATGCCCACACAGTGTAATCAACTTAGTGGCTACAGTGATATTTGAAGAGTCAAACTGGGTGGCATTGCACAACCCACGGTAGATGTGCACTAATAGTGCTGACCCCCAACTGTACTGACCACACTCAGAAAAATCTCTCAGCAACTCCAGATATCCACAGTCAATGGTGCGACTGTCAGGACTGGGCATCAACATCCCACCGATCAACCGCATGATCCATGCTCTTGCGTAGCACTGATGGACCACATTTGGCCAATTGTTGAATGCATTCTCATCATCATTACTGATCTCGAATGTCTTCTATAACCACAGCAGCGAAACCTTGTAACCTCTAATTGAATCTGGTCCCGGTCTTTAACCCAACAATTCTTCACACAAATCTACAACAGACTGATTCATCCGAACAACGACAGCATCTCCTTCCACCTTCAACCCAAACAAATGATGTACATCTTCTAGAGTTATGGTTGTCTCATCAATAGGCATCATGAAAGTGTGAGTCTCTGGTCTCCATCTTTCAACAAGTGCGCTGACGATGACATTGTCAGCCTTGATTCTAAAAAATGCTGACCCCAGAAAACCAACTTCGCTGATGTAATGATGAAGTGCATAGTGTGGAAGCTCCACTTCCAGATTTCGGGACCGCAGCTTCCTCTCAGTGTATTTTGAATTTTGTATTACCTACATGTCATGGTTAGACAATTTAAGATTATGATCCGATATAAATATTGAACAAAATGTACTAAAGTTATACGGCGTATCAACGTACCGGATCATCTGAAAAAAGAGTTGCTGATATGTGAGTGAACTGCTATGTGAACAATTCATTATCCTCGGGTCCCACCTCGGTAGCTTGGCGCTGGAATTGTTGTAAGATTCCATAACAAGAACGACTGGAATTTTCATTATTTTTGAAACAAGTAAGAGTAACAAGCCTTTGCTAGCTTGTACATATTATGACACAATCAAAGACCTGCATTTAAAAAAAATTACATAAAATTATAATAACATTAACATAAACAATTAAGGCATAAAACCACCAAAATTGGTAATTTTGCGACTTATAAAATAAATGAAAAATATAATTACGAATTTAAATTATATTAATGTGCATTATAATTGTAAAAAAAATTGCATAACATTATAATAACATAAACAAAATTAATTAGTGCATAAAACCACCAAAATTGGTGATTTGCAACTTACAAAATAAATGGACAAAATAATTACGAATTTAAATTATATTAATGAGCATTATAATTGTAAAAACATTGCATAACATTATAATAACATAAACAAAATTAATTAGTGCATAAAACCACCAAAATTGATGATTTTACAACTTATAAAATGAATGGACAATTTAATTACAAATTTAAATATTGTTAGTGAGCATTATAAATGTAAAAAATATTGCATAACATTATAATAACATTAACATAATTAATTAAGACATAAAATCACCAATTTTGGTGATTTTGTAACTCATAAATTAAATGGTTAAATTAATTACGAATTTAAATTATAAAAATGATTATTATAAATGTAAAAAAATACATAACAAAATAAGAACATTAACATAATTAATTATTGCATAAAATCACCAATTTTGGTGATTTTGTAACTCATAAATTAAATGATTAATTATGAATTTAAATTATATAAGTTAGGATCATAAATGTAACAAAAATTACATAACAAAATAATAACTTTAACATTATTAATTTGTGCATAAATTGGTGATTTTTGTAAACAAATTGCATAAAAATAATAACATTAACATATGTTGGGAAAAATACTAATAGGATAAAAAAATATTAGAAGAACTAACAAAATTTGACAAACAAATAAAAAAACACAAAAATAAGTACTTTAATAGACATAATAATTAATCATAAATAAATACAAAAATGAAAAAAAATAATATTGCAACTTACTTAATGAAATTCGGAGGTTAGAAGATTGTAGAAGTTGGGGGAATGAGAGTTGAAGAATTGTGTGGAGAATGGGGGAAATTGGGGGGGGGGGGGGGGGGTATAGAGTTTTCCGCCTGCTGGAGACCGCCCCAACCCTAGGGCGACTTCAGTGCAAATCGGTGGATAACGTTATCCGTCCAGAATCTGAAGAAAATCTCGATCGACGGCTCTGATTGGCTGTCCAGATTTTCTGGATGAGGGGGAAATTGCACAGAAACCGCCCTAGCTTCAAGGCATCTTTCAACATTTTGCCTGAAGCCGCCCAGATCCCAGGCAGTGGCGGAGCCACGTTAGAGGTTTAGGGGGGCCCGGCACCCCAATTGTTCCGATGACATCATTTTTTTTATTACTAGTTTTATATAATATAGTTATTTGATTATAAGTTAAGTTGAATTTATTAAAATTGTCTAAAAGTATCTATGATATTATTATTTTTAATTAATATGAGTCCATTTAAATTGTTTAGTGTTATAAATAGAAATAATAAATTACACTTAATACATTAGTTGATGTTATTAAATGTCTTATTTTTATATATTTTTTTATAACCATATTTGAACTGAAAAACTTGCTTTTAAAGTATTAATTGGGTGATCAAATTTTAGTTTAAAGTTAAGTCAATGAGTCTTGTAATTGTCACTATGTACTACCTTCTATTCTTAATAAATGATGTTTTGAAAGTTGCCATTTTTCAAATATAAGATGTTTTGGACTTTTTTTATCACTCAATTTTCAATACCCTCTTACTTTTTTCTCTCACTCACAACTTCTCTATTCTTATGAAAAGTAAGGATAAATTAGTCCAATAATTGTCTCTTTAATTTCGTGTTTTGTGAAAATTACTATGAAAAATAGGGTAGAGTATATTTTAATAAGTTATATCTATATTAAAATATAAATCTTTAAACCATATTGTAAGTATTTTTATTTTAAAATTTTATTATTTATTTTCAGAATATATTTTAGTATTCATATTAAATATATAGCCAAAATTTTTTTGGCCCCCCTAAGTTGAAATCCTGGCTCCGCCCCTGGACCCAGGGCAGTTTCAAGCAGAAAAATACAGAAGCTGCCCTGTTCGCCCCGGGAACAGGGCGGTTTTTGGCAAGCTGCCCCGACCCCAGGGCAACTTCTTCACACTGTTTTGGTACATCCGCGTAATTTTTTTCAAAAAAGACCACCACATATAATTTTTTTATGAGATCGGTATTTTTACAAAAATTTTCCCACCTTTGTCAACTCCTAAGTTATTGCTCTCTGATGTCACCCGGTCAACAGCAAGAGGCGTTCGTTTGGGTCGTGACACCGATGTTCTTGCCACTGCTACTGAAGTTGTTTTGCTATTTGTTGCAGGTTGCCTGAGGATTGAGCTTGATGATTCACTGCTTTTACCCAGAGGCTGCAATTAGAGTAGAACGCAGCAACGTCAATCCTCGTGGATTCGATATCTCCAATAAAACATTTCTTTTGGTCAGAAATGAATAATAATGTAGCAAATAACAATTAAGAACAGCAGAAGAAGTCAATTAGGAAAATTTTCCTATAGAATCAGAGTGGACACCAATATACTACTATTAAGCATGGCAACGAGAAAAAACAAGTTTTTTATGAAGTTTCAGTGTGCATGTGGAGTATACTTGTCCAAAGCTTTAATAGAACTTGATACTCGCCTTTACCAATTGTGCACCAGCAGAATCCAATTTTTTGGAAATCTCATGCCCTTGTAACTTGTAAGTACTTATTTAGGATAAACAACTCATCGTAAAGACAGAAGGAAATCCATGAATCTAAAATAGTGGAGCAGCTTAAGTAATTCACTCACAATGTTTCCATGATGCCGGTCGGTAACTTTTACCCCTGGAAGAAACAGTCATACTGTCAATGATAAGAACATGAGCTAATTTTATTTTGAGATTTAACATGCATAAAAAAATTGAATAAAGATGGGATATATTTCAAATAAAAGAGTACATCTATATATTAGGAACAAGTCAACTAAAAGAATTTCAAGACATATGGTCTCCAGGCAGTTCCCTCCTCGAATCGGATGAAGTATATAGTATATACATATATAAGATAGCAGATATAATGTAGAGAATAATCACCATGGCCGCCCATGGACTCTGTTCCTTCATATATTTCACTTTTAACTGAATTCACCGGAGTGAACCCGCTTCTCTGAATCGAAGCTCTGATATCACTGAAGAGATCAACCTCGAGACTTGCAAGATCCACAGTATCACTCTCAAGAGTTGACAATGAATCAGTGGATTGACTTATATCCTCTTGAATTCCTGGTAACATTTGCCTGGTTTTGCTATCACTATGAACAGCTCGCTCAATGATGCTTGACAATTCATCAGGATCGAGGACACCTAACCGTTCAAAGGAAATATCTTTAAAAGATAAACATAAGCAATACAAATTAAGTTGTCAAATTCACATCTACTAGAAACAAACCTGCGCAGGTGAAGAAGGCACTATCCCAAGCTAAGCTTTGGCGAAGATTATGTTTGTCATCTCTGGAGATGTCTGGTTCAGTGGACTCAAATGGTTAAAACACATTTTCTCCCTCCACTGACTTCTTTATCTTTTCATCCAACAAGCCAACCTCTGCATCCAGAATTTAGTAAATACGTCGACGGAAACTAAATATTGCTAAGCATCCAACCTCACGCGGATGTTCGAAACAGAAGCAAAAGAGTAATTATGGTTTCCCGTTGATAAAAAAAATATCCGTTAAGAACGAAAGAAGAGCATGAGATTGCAAAAGATATTCAAATCCGCACAGATAACTGCGATTAAAAGGGAAGTCAAGTACTACAATACTCGGTAGACCGAATCTATCTACAAATTGAGCGTCAAGCTATGTCAATTTCCATTACAAATGGGGATCAAGAAATTGTTGAATTCAGTAAACTTTCGAGTGGTAAACACCCAGTACGAGCGCTCAATAAAACTTCGTAATGGCAGAACCTGCACTGCAAGACAAGAGGTAATCATCTTGCTCGAAGACGTCAAAGAGAGATCCACCATCTGTCACTCCCCAATTTGTTTGATCAATCGACAAATTTTCTGGCTCTTCCATATGGCATAGATGCACAGACAGATCTAACAACGCTTAGAATCACGTAAGTTTCAAAGTAGCTGCACTTGCCGTAGATTATGTCGAAGAGAAATTTCGGTGAAGTGAGAGAGATGAAATGAGTCTCAAAGATTGAGGAATGGAGAAAATGAGCGGTTTTCTCGTTTGAACTTGGTGAGAAGCGGCAGTTTACTGTGGGAGAGGAGAATTTGACCGTTTCAGGAAAGAGGGGGAGAGGAAGGAGTGGGGACCTTTTTTATTTTTCTAAGGAAGAGGGATATAGTCATAGAGGAGTAGGGAGTAAGTAATCTCATCAAGATTCTGAATTTCCAACTGACAGCCGCTCCAACTTTAAAATGGAAGTCCGACTGTACCTGTCTGTAGTAGTAATGTTTTAATATGTATGTATATATATATTAGGGTAGAAATATCAAGGCATATTAGGGTAGAAATATAAAGATATTGAAAATAACATGCTTATATGTTCACTGTTCATTTTGTAATTATTTATTAAAAATATAGTAATTTTTAGCTTTAGATAAAATAATTATACATATTCTGGAAGTACAATACTAATATATAACCTATGTCACGAAAATGTTTCAAAATTCACAATATACCTCTTTAGTAGGGGTGTTGCCGGTTAACTGGAAACTAGTTCATTTAGAAGTGGTTAACCGGGACCAAATAACTGTCGGTTTTGGTTCGGTTTTAGCCTAACGCTTCTAAATGAACTAGTTTTCGGTTAACCGGCAACACCCCTACTAAAAACCACCTGAATGTCGTTTGTTATGTTTAGTAAAAAAAATGGGCGGGCTTTAGTTGGTCATTTATTTTAAGAAAATTCACAATATGCCACTAAAATGTTTCATAATTTACAATATACCTCTTTTTTGAAACTTGTCCTTCATATGTCACGAAAATGTTTCAAAATTCACAATCTACCATGATTCGGTAACAAACGTTGACTGTGCCCTAGAAAATGACCATTTTACCCCTAGCACTTAAATTTAATTTTTTTTAAGTTAATGGTTTTTATAACAGTTTTTTTATTTTTAACTTTACAATATGCCCTTATTTTTATAAAAAATTTATAAAATGCCACTGTTTTTACAAAAAAGTTCACAATATGCCCCTGTTTTACAAATGGTTTACAATATGCCCATGTTTTTACAAAAAACTTCACAACTGGCCATGTTTTCTTTTAAGTTGTTGTAACGGCTAATTTTATGTTCAAATGTTTTGTTTGATTTTGAAAACTCTTTTTTGCCTATATAAGCACCCTCTTTTTATATAAACAAAACACAAACTTCATACTAAAGCCATGGTCATCTTTACAATCACAATCAATGGAAAATTTCAAACAATCTATTACAAATATGGAGCCAATCTCACTCTCTTACGCAAGAACACTTCAATTGGAAAGGTATACTACAATTGTTGGGCTGGTGGTCTTTTTCATTGGCGGGCAACAATGATGCAAGATCGATACAACCCTCAACCTAAAGTAAGACACATTTTCAAAGAAACCATAAGCTCATATGTTGTAGTATCCCCTGAAGTGTTCTTGTGTGAGGGAGAGAGATTGGCTGGAGTTCCACATTCGCAACGG
Organism: Limonium bicolor; assembly: GCA_023374045.1. Classification (NCBI taxonomy): domain Eukaryota; kingdom Viridiplantae; phylum Streptophyta; class Magnoliopsida; order Caryophyllales; family Plumbaginaceae; genus Limonium; species Limonium bicolor. Next base: position 88,912,738 of record CM041777.1, on the reverse strand, counting down.
ATTGTTTGAAATTTTTCATTGATTGTGGTTGTAAACATGGTTATGGATTTAGTATGAAGTTTGTGTTATGTTTATATAACAAGAGGGTACTTATATAGGAAAAAAAGGGTTGTTGACGTCAAACTAGTCGTTTGAACAGAAAAATAGCCGTTGCAACCACTTAGAAGAAAAATAGGAGCACATTGTGTAGTTTTTATAAAAGTAGGGGCATATTGTGAGGTTTTTATAAAAGTAGGGCCATATTGTGAAGTTTTTGTAAAAGCAGAGGTATACTTCACAACCATTCGTAAAAAAAAAAATGGGCCTATCGTGAACTTTTTTGTATAAACAATGGTATTTTGTGAACTTTTTGTAAAATCAAGGGCATAATGTAAACTTTAAAAAATAAAAAAATAACCGCTATAATAACCACTAACTTAAAAAAGTAAAAAAAAAATTAAACTGTCAGGGGTACAAATGATCATTTCCCAAAGCACAGTCAACATCGATTACCGAATCGTGATATCTTGTGAATTTTGAAACATTTTCGTGGCATATGAGGGACAAGTTTCAAAAAAGGTGTATATGGTGAATTATGAAACATTTTAGTGGCATAATGTGATTTTCCCTTTATTTTGTCTTTTACAATATAATTTCTTGTATGTTCATTTTTCATTCAGATGTCAATGTCTATTTTTTGAGGTAAAAATAGATATACTATAGATTTTACTTAAATAATCAAAGTCTAATTTTCAATTAAATTGTTAATTACTTGTAATTGTTCTCATAATTAATATTTTAAATGCAAACATGGTTGAACTTTCAATTTAACTAAGTTGTCAAAGTCTATTTTATAATTAACTTGCAAAAATGGACCTCTATTTTTATTTTTAACTATAGTACCAAAAATCACCTTGAGATCCTCGTTAAATTTTGTTTTTTATTACTATATATTATTTGAATACTAAGAAAATTAGTGATTGTAAATTTATATTTTAAGCATATGTTATAAAAATTAATCACTATTTATTATTGTATTGACTAAACAATTAATTATATTTTTATATAACTACATGAATAAAAAGAGATTGCAAAAACCATATAAAATTTTGAAATATCTTGAACATTTTCCTTGAGAAAACAAGATCATCTTAAGTAAAACACTTAATTTTAAGGAAAAATTACACCTTCCCCTTTTGACGTTTAGCGAAATTACATCTTGCACCTTTCGTTAGAACTGGTTTCTCTAACTTTTGTTCAATTTATGAGATGTTTAAATGTTGATTAAACTTTACATAGACGGTGCTAAAGTGTTATTTTTTGACCTATGTCATATAAGCTTACATGTGGCATGCGATCCAATAAATTCATGTTCAGAGTAAGTTTTTTTGTGTCGTGGCTACTGTAAGTTGGTTTTCTTTAATTTTCATTCAATTGAGGAGATGCTCAAACGTTGTTCGTAGTTATGAAACTTTCCATGGACGATGTTAAATTGTTATTTTTTGGACCTATGTCAAATCCCAAGTTTTGTGAGTTCACATTTAACCTGTGAGACCCAATGAAAACATGCATGTTCAGCGTAAGGTTTGCCAAAAGCGTACTTTGAACATGCATATTTTCATTGGGTCTCACGGATCACATGTGAGCTTACAAAACTTGCGATTTTGCATAGATCCAAAAAATAACACTTTACATTGTCCATGTAAAGTTTCGTCAACTACAGACAACGTTTAAGCTTCTCCTAAATATCAAAAATTAGAGAAAACCAACTTGCACCAGAAACAAAAAGAAAATGTTTACTCTGAACTTGTTTTCATTGGGTTGCACATGTCACATGTGAGCTTATAAAAATTGGCATTATAGGTCTGAAAAATAACACTTTGACGCAGTCCATGTGAAGTTAATCAACTTCGGACAACATTTAAGCATCCCTTAAATTGAATGAAAATTAGAGAAAACCAATTTTGACCGAAGGTAACCAGATGTAAACGTCATGGGTAAGGAATTAATTTATAAAACCACGTGGGGGAAAAGTACATGCCCCACCCATGTAAGCATCCCCTAAATTGTTTTAATGTCTTTGAGGTTACGTAATCAATAATCTTTATAAAAAAGGGAAAAGTACATGCCCCACCTATAAAGTTTGATGAAATTACACACTCCTCCCACGAGGTTTAAAAAATTACTTTCCCTACCAGTGTGGTTTCCCTCATTTTACATCTAGTAACTTTTCTAATTTTTGTTCAATTTAAAAGATGCTTAAACGTTATCCGGAATTGATGACACTCTATATGGATGGTGCTAAAGTGTTATATTTTGATCATATGTCAAATATTTAAGCTCACATGTGACCCGTGGGACCCAATGAAACATTGACATGTGAGCACATTTTTATTGGGTTCCACATGTCACATTTGAGCTTTAAAAACTTTAGATTTGTCACTGAATCAAAATATAACACTTTAGCATTGTCCATGTAAAATTTCATCAATTTCGAACAACGTTTAAGCATCTTTTAAATTGAAAAAAAAATAGAAAAGTTATTGGATGTAAAATGGGGGAAACCACGTGGGTAGGGAAAGTAATTTTTGAAACCTCATGGGTGGAGTGTAATTTCGCCAAACGTCATGGGCAGGACATATAGTTTTTCCCTTATAAAAAAAATTGGGAAAATTACATCATCCACCCATGACGTTTGGCGAAATTACACACCCCACCCATGAGGTTTCAAAAATTACTTTCCCCACCCATGTGGTTTCCCCTTTTTTACATCCGACAACTTTTATATTCTCATTCAACTTAGGAGATGCTTAAATGTTGTCCAAATTTGATGAAACTTTACATGAATGATGCTAAAGTGTTATATTTTGGTCCAATGCCAAATTCAAAATTTTTAAGCTTACATGTGACATGTGGGACCCAATGAACACACATTCACTTGTCAGATGTTTTATTGGGGCCCTCAGATCACATATGAGCTTAAAAAATTTTGGATTTCATGCCGGACCAAAATATAGCACTTTAGCATCGTGCGTGTAATGTTTCATCAACTTTGGACACCATTTAAGCATCTTTTAAGTTGAACAAAAAATAGAAAAGTTGCCGGATGTAAAAAAGGGGAAACCACATGGGTGGGAAAAGTAATTTTTGAAACCACGTGGGTGGGTGTGTAATTTCGCCAAACTTCATGAGTGGGGGATGTAATTTTTCCAAAAATATTTAATGTACTATTTTGAAGTTCTCACTTGGTTTGTAGTCAAGCTTCACTAGTACAAAACATATCATTTTCTGCGGTTTTTTTGGGCTAAATTCAAACCGCCAAAAATAACACCGCCGAGTAAGAGGTTAGAAGTTTTTTTAGGCGGTTTTGAAACTGCTGAAAAAGAGCTGAATGAAACCTGAAATGACAGGGCTTTTTCCTCGATTCTTTCCTTTACAACCCCCGAAAATAGTGTCTTTAAAAAAAATGTTTTAGTTTGATTCCCACATTTATCTCAGCAACACATCTCACAAGATCTCTCCATCCCTCTCCATTCCAAACTATTACCAAGGACATACAAATCAAAGACATTATACATAATCGGCAAACACTAACACTTCACATTTTCAAAAACAAAACAAACATCCACACTTCAAATGGTCACATGGACATGCAACCATTAAAAAATGTGTTAAGTAACTACATCATTTCAAACAACATGAGTGAATAGATAAGTTGAGGGTCCAAAATTATCATGAGTGAATAGATAACTTTGAGTATATTACCGATGATAAATGAAATTAATAATTCTCGTCTTCAATCTGTTGTGCGAGTGATGCAGCAGTTCCAATCTATACACAGGTGAGACACAATAAGAGAATGATGATATGGGCAGAGAGCATTCATGTTCCTTGTTCACCAGTTAGGGTTGCAAAACTACCGAGAGTACTTAATAGATAATTAAGCTCATTATATTACCGGTTCCGGTTTATGAACATTTTCAACACCGTCTTCAATCTGGTGAGCTAGTGATGCAACAGTTCTAGTCTCAGCAGAGGTGAGACACAATAAGAGAATGATGAGATGGGCAGAGCATTCTTGTTCCTTGTTCACCAGTTAGGGTTGTAAAACTACCGTGAGTTAATAGATAGTTAAGTTCGAGTACATTACATATTACAGTTTATGAACATTGATAAGCCTCAGACTTATCATATTTTAGTAGGTATAATTATAAGATTATTAGCCAAATTAAGGTTAGAATAATTAGTATTTGTGTTATATTATACATAAAGTTTATTATATATATTCAAGCTTATGTTTTTATGTTTTTTATACAAGGAATAGCTTCTGACCAAGCAATTCCGGACGTAATGCCGGATGAATCTTGCACGGCACAAGTATGGAGCAGAAAGGAAGTACTGCCGGACATAGTGCCGGGTATTACCTATCCGGCACAAGTGAAAAGTCGCCACCATTCACCAAACGATAGCAGTTATTGACCGTTGACGACTCAACCGATGCCGGGTGTGGTGCCGGACAATATCCCTGCCCGGCAAATGCATCGTTTCGCTCTAATTTGGCGGTTTCGACCGTTAAACGGTTGGCACGTGTTTATTATGTGTCGGGTACTACTGACCCGGCATTACATCCGGCACAAGGAGAAAATGAAGTCTATAAATAGGTCGTGAGCCTATTCATTTCTCTACACTTCAACATACCTATACACTCCATTCACACGCCATTTCTGCCCACATTCCATTGTTGGTGTCCAAGGCATTTCTACGGATCCATCCACGAAGAAGAAGAGAAGATCTTTGTCAAGGTTAAGGCTATGACCAATCTCCTTCTCCCTTATGTATTTCTTATTTATTTGAGTGGATGGTGAAGTAGGAATCCTTGTTAGTTCTTGGTTAGTATGATCACTTCCTTGTAACAATATGATTACTTCAATAATAATTCAAGCATTCATTAAGTCTTTGTTCTTCTCGCAAGAGAATGGTGTTGGCCACTTTGTCATCTTCTTTCAAAATCTACTTAAGGAGGAAAAGCCCAAGAGTAGATCGGTTGAGAAGATTTAATGGTCTTTAGTGTTTTCTTCTATGATTTAGGAGTTAGCATAAGAGATTACGAATTAACCCATCTTCCCCCATTACCTTGTTCATTTCGTGGCATGACATATGCTCGATTTGTTAATAGACGATGAGTTTCTTGTTATCGTTTTTGAAGCAAGAGAGTGGTTTTTACAATTGAACGTGCCGGGTGTACTGCCGGGTCTCCTATGTTCGGCACATTCAACGTCTTTGAATGTGCCGCGCATCTGGTGTCCGGCAGGATGTCCGGCTCCTTCAAGTTGGTTGGTAAAGTTTGAGTTTTGAAGTTCATTACGTGATCATATTGATTCTTGGTTGATCTAATCCCAAATCTAGGACAAATTATTACTTTGTTTTAGGAAATATTTCATTTTCCCCCCTTTTATTATAGAATAGGTAATTACCGGATTAGGACTAGTTTTCTATAAGTCCCTTGGGCTCGATACTCTCGGTCATAATTTGCTAACGTTGTACTCCGACCAGGAATTATTTGCTACCCGTAGTAGAGTTGTAGGATTAGTTTATTATTTTATCCTTTTTGTATATAGTTTTTCCCTACAATTTTCCTGTTAGCAGAGATTTTCAACACTATCTTCAATATGGTGAGCTAGTGATGCAGCAGTTCCAGTCTCTACAGAGGCGAGATACAACAAGAGAATGATGAAATGGGCAGAGCATTCACGTTCCTTGTTCGCCAATTATTTGCAAAATTATCAGGAGTAAAATCAGAGCAAACAGACACAAGAATAATACGAAGAGAAGGACAGAGCATGTATGTTCCTGAATCGCCAATTTGGGTTGCAAATTACCGTGAGTTTGCTTCATAAGGGGTGATAGAAATCAAAACGGTTCCAGTGATTAAAATATGAGAAAACATACACAATCAAAATATGAAGAGAAGGGCAGAGCATGTATGTTCCTTAATTCGCCCGTTAGGGTTGCAAAATTACCATGAGTTTGCTTCATAAGGTGCGTCAGAAATAAAAAACTTCTATTGTCGTAAGGAGTAGTTAAGGTTGCCAAGGTGCGATAAAAATCACAAGATGCAACATAAATCACAAGGTGCGCCAGTTAGGGTTGCATATATGCTCCTTAATCGTGCCAGCTAGGGTTGCGAAATACTCGTGAGTGATTATCGTTTGCTTCAACAAGGTGCGACAGGAGATCAAAAACTTCTATTGTTAATCACCAGAGAGAAAAAAGATAAGTTTGAGTATTACCGGTTCCAATTTTAACCCCGCGTGCGCCTCTTCAATCTGGTGTGCTAGCAATCAAACTGCAGTAATTTGTAAATGCGAGGGCACAAGAAGAACACGAAGAGAGGGGTGGAGCATGTTCCCAAATCGTGTTGTCACCATCGCCACTTAGGGTTGGTTAATCCCCATTCGATATTGTAGAGAATATTGACAGCGAGAGACGTGTGTGGGGATATAATAAAATATCATTTCGGCGGTTCCTACTTAAAAACCGCTGAAAAACACCACCAAAAAGATACCTTCTTTTCGGCGGTTCCTATAAAAACCGCCAAAAATGACCTTTATTAATTTTTAATAACCCCATTTTTGGCAGTTCCTCTAAAAACCGCCGAAAATGTCTTTTATCAATTTTTGAAAACCCCATTTCAGCGGTTGTTTCTTTAAAACCACCGAAAATTGTCTAACACCACCAAAAATTGACTAAAAACCGAAAACTAACTAAAATCGCCAAAAATCAGGCGCCAAAAATGGTCATGCAGTCATTTTATTATTACTTAAGTCAGTCACCGATCTATAGTCTATTTTAAAAATAGTAATAAGACATTAAATAAAAATTAGTCTCTCCCATTATTAAAATTAATTTTTTTTAAAAAAGAATTTCATTATTCAATTATAATATAAAACATGTCTATTTTTATAACAAAAAACTAAGTTTTACAGACACTAACATTTTTAAAAAGAAATTCTAATTTTAACGACAGAAAAAACGTAGATTCTCATTTTTTTAATCCATAAAAACTAGAAAAGAAAGTCCACTTTACCTGTACCATGTACTTTTAACATTTTCATGCATTCATATACAAAAACACCTCTGTATGTTATACATCCGTTTGCGTACCATATTTATATATAAAAAAAATCAATTGGTGATTGTGGCAAATACTATTGTACAACTGATTGTACGATGAACATTGTACAACCGTTCATTTAAGTTCAAATGGTTTTCAAGTAAATTTGTTGATTGTTCAGATTGATGTAAAACTTATATATGTTATTATAAAGGTTGTTCAATGTTGTATTGTCAATGCAAAAGTTTTGATTGATCAAACTCAGTCACAATAATGAGACTGAGTCGTAGATACAGAAGTCTGAGTCTTGAACTGACCAAGGAAGTTGGATGGTAGATCAAAGATCTCGCTTGAATTAAACCGCCTTAAAACATTAAGTCTAGCATGATTTTATATAGGATTCGTTTAGAGAAAATCTTGTTCCTTTTTTATCTATCGTTTCTTTGATATCTTAGTTGTTTTTACAATTTTATCATTAGAGGATTTTTATCTCTAGAGATAATATCTTAGATATGCAAATGTAAAGCAATGCTTATAAATAATGGACAGTAGGTTAAGATCAGATTAAGGTTTTAGAGAGCGAAATGAGAGGATTAACTCGTGTGGTTAGAGAAGAATCTCTAGAACTGTAATTCGATTAGGGTTTTTAGGAACTTTGATGAATTGCGTGTTTACTCAATAAAGAGACTATTCTCTATGAGTGTGAGGGTGTATTGATTTTAATACGTGTTAGTGAGAAGTGAATTTTCACGTGAAATCATCTAAGTATTGTTCTCTCCTCTATCTAGTTCTTTGTGAGTCTGTGACTCTGCTTCTAAGTTCTTTGTGAGTAACTGACTCAGGAAGTACGATCGATAGAAGAGAAACCTTCAGGGGAGATCGAAGATGAATTCATACTATGTCAAACCTCCCAAGCTCATGAAATTCAACTACACTAGTTGGTGTGAGCAGATGAAAGACCAGTTGATCTCGATCGACTTGCAATTATGGGATGTGGTGACCGATGGAGATCTTAAGCCTAAAATCAAAGAAAATGGAGTCTCTAAAGAAAAGCCAAGGGCCAGCTGGTACAAAAATGATAACAAGATGACCAGCAAAAACAAACAAGCTTGTACAGTCATCATGTAATCTCTATTATACTCGGATCAATAGAAGGTACTGGGATTGCGCACGGCTAAGGAGGTATGAGATTTTCTAAAAATTGCCTATGCAAGAACTGATTCCATAAGAAAGGCAAAAAGCAAGCAATTTACGAGACAGTTAGACAACTTCAAGATGCAACCAGGTGAGTCTATTACCCAGACGTTGGAAAGGTTTGAGAAAATTCTCGGAGATCTAAAGTTGTAGGTGTAACACTCTCAAACGATGTTATTAAAGAGAGATGCCTTGACAGTTACACAAGATATTTCAGAGATGTCACTAGAAGAACTCAGTTCTGAACTCATGGTCTATGAAGGGAAGATGAAAGGTGAAATTGCTATTCAAACTGAGGATCTGGCCCTAAACGTATGTGAAACTACCACAAAATCAGAAGATTAGGATTTTGACGTAGATAAGGAAACTAGTGAGATTATAATCAGAATTCAGAGGTTGTGTGGTAGACGACAAACGTCAAACCAACAATGTAAGTCAAAGAAGGGACAAATTATATGTTTTAAGTGTAACAAGCCTGGTCATATTATCAAGGATTGTCCCCTCCACCAGAAGAAAATTCTTAGATGAAGGTTAAGAAACACATAAACACAGTGGCAGCTGCATGGGGATATGCCATCTAAGTTACAGACTCAGAAGCAGAGGAGGAAACTCAGTTTTGCAGAACGACAGTTGCTCATGAAGATGATGGCATCAATCCCGAGTACTGCATAAAGAAGAAGGATAACTGAAAGGAAAGTCAAGAGAAAGAAGAGGTGTTTACTATGTAAACCTCTGCCATCTTTGAGTGTAACACCCCTACCATTAATACAGTGCTTACCGTCCAATTTCCTTACATATAAGATACACGCAGCGGATATATGCTTACATACAATGGGTGATACAATGCCGTTAGTCACCCACGTGACTAACAAGGCTACTACTTCTACATACAACATCGGTCTGATGGACCGGAATCCCGAGTACTACAAGTCTACAATACGTTCTCCGTTTACCAAATACCACTACAATCTTCATTCAATACAGTACTCCAAGTACAATACAGTATAATCTACATACCGAGTTTACTAAGATCCTTATACAATGTACTATCTCTTCAAAGTTCATGCATACTCACTAAGAGACTACTTACTACCCGTTCCTCACACGCTACTTACTTCCAAATACCAGGTGTGCCTCCGTCGTCTCTTCCTTGACCATATTCGTTTCGGGTACCTGCACACTAAAAAAATGTCCCCCGAAGGGGTCAGCTTTCGCCGAGCATGATAACCGCATACCCCGCGTACTAGTGAGGGTACGCCGACCACTTGGTCGAATACATGCGGTTCATTTCATACAAGCATACATGCATACATGCTCTTACACACACAGTACAATCATACTTACACAACATACATACATACAATTCAGTTCATACAAGGATACAATATAAACCAACCAATACATACTTACCTCTCTTCCGAATTACACATACTCATTACATACACAATATACAATTCTTGTTAGCTTCATTGGTCCACCCGGGTTAATCGGGTGGAGATTACTCTTTTACTCTCGTTACTTCTTCATACACGTACATACTCATACTCATACTTACTTACGGATCCTACTACTTACTCTTACTCTTACTCTTATCAAGTCGTCGGACCTCCGGCCTGGGGACTACACCGTCCCACCTCCGGGATTTACTTGACTCACTAATTTGGGATGCTACCCATTTAAGGGATTTGGGCCGCGGACCAGTTTAAGAGTCAGGATTTGCAGCCAACCTCTTGTGACTCCGCATCCTCACGCGTGGCCGAAGCTATATCGGACTTGTACTCATTCCAATTTACTCACTTAAGTTAGGAGTTAGATAGTTAGGAATTAGTACAAGTCAACATCCAAGCCACAATAACACAATACCCATATACACTTGCATACAAATACATTACAATATACAAGTACACTACAAGTATCATACACTTCATCATCATTCATATGTTTCATGAATTATACAAACTATTGTTCAAGACAAATATCAAGAACAAAGTAACAGCACAAGTAGGTGCAATATAGTCCGATTCATGCATTTATCTTATTAGGTGATCAAATAAGCACACAGATCGGGGTAACCAGATTAGGATACAGGGCATGAAGAAATCATACCGTTCACCGTTGTACGTACTTCCAAACGTCTCCTGGTGTCACAACCAAATCCTATTATATACATACAATTGAATGATTAACATCTACAATTATTCAACTTGTACTCTTACTATGTTTCCTAACTCATACTTACTATGTCTTCACAAATTCTTATACTTACACTTTACTTACTTACTTAGTTTCATTACTTTAGGTTTTACTTTCTCACTTACTACTAGCATGCTTACATACAGCACATATATATATGTTGGGTATACATATAGGTATATGTATATACATACATATTATATTAATTATTTAAAATAATTTTTTTTTTTTGTCAGGCCGGACTTGCGACCTACCTTGCAAGTCCGGTCCATTCCAGTAGCTCAGATTCCGGAAATTTTTCTGGCCGACCGGACTTGCATGTCCGGTCGCAAGTCCGGTCCATTCCAGAAGGTTTCATCGGGGAATTTTTCTGGTCCGACCGGACTTGCAAGTCCGGTCGCAAGTCCGGTCGATTCCAGTAGCTTTCTGACGGAAAATTTCTGCTGTCCGACCAGACTTGCAAGTCCGGTCGCAAGTCCGGTCGACCCAGTATTTGCATTTTAATTTCTGTTTTCAGTCCTCTCTTTCACCCATTACTTCCCCATTGTTCCTACACTTAATCCCACATGTTACAACACACTAATTAAACCTCCTAATACACCTTAGTTCATCCACCAAACTCCTTACTAGATCCATCAATCAATCTTACACAAATTCCTCAATTCTTTTCCTACCAATGTAACAGTTTTTTGTGCCTATGCTACAGATTTTTGTTGCAACTTCTACCACTCAATACTTCCTCTATCAATGTCACTCCTAGCATCCCAAATACATCTCCAACAACTACAACATCTATACCCAAGTCCAACACTCTTTTTACCAATTCTTACACCCTAATTTTTCCTAACTTCTCCATACATTCTTATACCCTTTGCTACAGATTTTCACACTCCTTGTTTCTCTTACCACAACTACCTCTTCATCACTAAAACATACCTACTAACTCCAATACACACCTTGGTTCTCCCATTCACCAAGTCATCCATAAGTACATTTCCTACCAAAAATTTGCCATAGTTCACCTACAATTCTCACTTATCCACACATACTCATTATCACCAAAATCATTCCTATCTAGCCACACCCATACAAGGGTCCTACCAGCAATTAGACAAATATGAATCCATCCCATACACCAATACTCCATCAAATCAATACTAATACTCATACACAACCATTTGGCTCCAAGGCCTACAATCCACATACTAATGCACAAATACTCAAACTTACTCACAATTACTCAAACTTCCAATACTACAATACCAATACAATTGTTTAGGTTCTTTTATTTGCTTACCCATTCCCATTACTCCAATGCACTATAATTTAACATGAGTGAAGAGCTCTTACTTGAGCTTTTATTTCCTTCAATTCTTCTTCATTTCTCCTTCTCTCTTTCTTGTTCAAATCGGCCTTATGGGGAATGGAGTTATCAAACTCCATTCCCACCACCCAAAGCACATAAAACAAGTGCAATTAATCTACTAATCCTTAAATTAATGCTAATTCATTTAAAGTGTTAACACAAATTTCTAGGGTTTACCTTTTGAAGCTTTTAAGAGGGTTTTTAGCCCTTGGTTCAAGAAGGTGAATCCACCACCATTGCAAGGTTGATATTATGCTCAAAAGAGAGAGAGAAAACAAGGCATTACAAGGAGGTAAAAATCGGCTATGAAGCAAGGTGGAGAAAACATGAGTTTTTCATGTAGATTTTTACCTTGTTGGAAAGAGGAGACTCCAAGCTCCATAGTGGTGTCTTTTCTCTTCAAATGGGGAAAACCCATGGAGATGAAACTCATCCTTTTCGAATTTTGAAAAGAGAGAATGATAGAGGAGGATGAGGGGATTACAAATATGTATTATTTTTGTGATTGGAGCTCAAATTGGAGGTAGAGCTTGAGGAAGAATGAAGAGAAGCCATGGGAGGTGTGGGGCTTCTCAAAATCGCCAGCCAAGGGGGAGAATGAGAGAGAAATCGGTGAGGAAGGGGAAGGGTAGGAGAGAGAAGAGGGAAAAGTGAAGTAAGAGAGGTGAGGGAGTGTTGTTTTATTTTTACTTTTATTTGTTTTGCTTTTTGGTCCCTCTACTTATGCTAGTTACATGTGTATGAGAGGGTTATTTAACCCATTAAAACCGGCCCCCTTACAGCTTTACTAGCTGGAGCGTTTTTCATCATTACAGAAAACGCTCGTTATTTACCCGGTTTAGGTACTATTCACTAACCGGCCCGTTTTCCGGAATTTCCTCGTTTAATTATTTTTATTAGTTATTAAGCTTCATAAATGCTTAATAATTATTATTTAATGATTTATTATTTTTTACGGGTCCGTTTGACCACTTAAAGTCACGTTTTCGGTTTCCTCGAAAAACGTGCTCTAAAGCTCTATAGCGTTTAATTCATTATTTGGATCCGTTTTCTTCGGGAGTTGTTCCCATATATTGTTTAGGCCTTATTAGCCTTTAGATCCATATAATACGCTAACCGAGGTCTCATACCTCCTATGGTTTATTAACGCTTATTAGCGTTTTTCGCCTTTTAAGCGTTTCTTTATTTCTTTGGATTTATTTTTCCTTACAATTATTAATTAGGTACCATTAGGCCCTTAAATACGTATTAAGTTAATTTTAATCCCTATATTTAAGTTCGGGGTATTTCAATCTACCCCCCTTAAGAACTTTGTCTCAAAGTTTTTCGAGGTTAATTTACTGTACTTACTCCTTTATACTTGTCCATGCCAAAGTCACACATCCCTTCCCTTACATTCCCAAATCAACTCCTCAAGGTTTCCTACATACCATGCCATGCCAATGTACGATGGTTACTTCCAATCCGCATTACTAACCGACCATCCGGTTCCTCATTACCAATT